>JAODUP010000095.1:205000-420000 GCA_025642065.1 Paralvinella palmiformis | reverse complement strand
AAGGCCATTCCCCTGTAATCATATTATACTAAGATAATATATACAAGTTTTATGATTGTAAAATACAGTAAAAGTTGGTTATAAATAACTAGGATATAACAAAATGGCATCTTATAAGTTGTTACTGGTCTGACCAAGCTTACATTTACTTTTATAGTAAAGAAACTGGGATATAACGAAATTTATCAAATGAAAACTTGCTTAAAGCGAAATGATATTTCGGTCCCAGCAACATTAAATCAATATAAATTGCGTTGGTTATAACGAAATACGATATTTGAATTTTCAGTCAGTCCAACGACCGTTATAATCATTGCAATCGTAAATGCAACAACCAGTATGACACATGCCACTTCAAATAGTAATGTAGCATATCATAAACTGTGAACTTTGTATTGACTTCACAACTTGTTTAAATAGAGACAATTTTCTATCAATAATCAAATTCCCGACCATTACCTAGCAGGGCCCGGTAATCCTATAAAAAAACAACACTAACAATAATCAAATTCCCGACCATTACCTAGCAGCACTGATCATAAGAAAATCAACATTCTTAACAGACATCATAACCCCACTTCTCCAGAAAGACACATACCGACAACAACAATAAGGACTTATCAGACCCCTCTATGGACTAGTGGGTGCGACTTCCGTACTCATGTTTCATGCAGTGCGGGAGGCCGGAGGTTCGAATCCCGGCCGTGACTTTAGTGTAGGAGGAGTTTTCATCCAACCAGGCAACTGGCAAGGTTTTTCTCCCCGAACATGACATTTATAGTAAACTGAGGTGCCACCACGTTAAACAACTGCCATAATCATAATAACAAAAATCAACACCAGGTGGCTTTGCCCACTAGACGACAGCCATGGGTCTCCACCCCAAACTTCAACAAGACAAGATATTAATATAATATAAGATAATAAAGTTAACTCTCAAATTTCTAAACAATATGGTGTTCCGTGTAGCACACTGTCAATGTGGAAAAAGAACAAGGATGCCCTGAGTAAAGCTCACAGAATATTTAGGTCAAACACACTGACGTTGAGGCTCCATTGCTTATGTGATTTAAAGATGCCAGAGTCCAACAAATCAGTGTCTTGTAATAGATTTTTGTCCATGTAAAATAATTAAGGAGAATGTGGAAATAAAAGATGAAATGAATTGTTGGTTTTCATCATCCAATCAGAGAGTAGGAACACAGTTATTCCGTGTCTTAATAAAAGAGGGTTATTTTCACCAATAATCGCTCATGCGTTGCTAACTAATTTGAAAACTGGGATAAAGCGAAGTATCATTATAACGAAATGAATTCCAAGACCTCTTGAATTTCGTTATAACCAACTTATACTGGTCAGAAACTTTGCTATAGAGGTTATATGTAGCCCAAAAAACCTAAACCAAGAATACAATTTGATGGGAATTTGCCAATCGTGCACCACTCTCTTAAAGAGGAGTTATCAGCACTGATCTTGACATATCATTTCCACTCAATGTCAAATAGCACAACCATGATCCAGATGTAGTCCATGTTGCAGTTGCCAAACTACGCCATTAGATCAAGGATGATTACCGAATAAAGAAAGCCAACACTACTTAGATTTTTGCGGATGCAATGCTGGAGGCCACTGTTGAAATGTGTGCCAGAGCTGGGAAGCCGGATACCATCCGTCGTGACATCAAACGGATGAGGCTGTAGACCCAAGGATCCCTCCTCTTTTGCTGAAGTTCACCTATATGAAGAGTGAACTGAAACAGGAGGTAACGATCCAATGCCATTTCTGATACATGATAGTGGTGCTGATACTAATGACCGAGTCATAATATTTGACGCTGAAGAATCTCTTCATCTCCTTTCAAGAAGTAGCCAATGGCATATGGATGGTACTTTTGCCCTGTCACCTAAATTCTTCAAGTAAGTGTATATCATTTGGGTATTCTAGATGATGCTGCAGTGTCCTGTGTCTATGTTCTGCTGCCTGCCCAAACCCAACAGGCAGTAATAACCCGATGTGAATATCTTCGCTTGTATCCAGACACCAGCACCATTATAACAAACTTCGAGCAGGTTACAATCAAGGCTATCAGTAGTGTCTTTGGGGATCACACAACAGTTCAAGAGTGTTTCTATCATCTAAAACAGAGCACATGGGGAAAATTCAAGATATAGGACTTATCCCACTTTACAAATCTGATGAAAATGTAAAGAAGTTCTGCGGCATGCTGGATGGACTGGCTTTGCTGGATTATGTCGCTGCTGGTATATGGAGCGACCGAAAGAAAATACAGCAGATGCATTCCTGGAGTTTGTAGACTATTTTGATGCTACGTACGTTTCTGGGCACATTCATACGAGTTCGAGCCCCACCAGCCAACCCCAACAATACAGTTTCACCTGGGATATCGTCCTCCTATGTCTGCATGGGAGGTCTTTGAATCCACTATAACACGAGATGATAGAACCCAGAACATCTGCGAAGGTTGGAACAATTCCTTCCGTTCACTCATCGGTCACTAACATCCGAGGCCCTTCAGAAAGACTTTTATTTATGAGGCTGGGATTTTGTCCACTTTGGGGTTAAGAGACTGATATTTTGTCCGCTGGGGTTTTATCCGCTGGGATTCTGTCCGCTGGGATTTGGTCCACTGTGTTTTTTCCTTATACCATATGTAGGTGTGCGTGCTCGTACGTACGCGATTATACATCACTTTCTCTTATGCTTAAAACAAACCTTCAATTTAGCCTTGCGACATTTGAACAGGTAGTATATCCCATCAGTGTCCTTTTCAAATACATCATAGCGACTGTAAGATAAAATTATCAAATTGTAAATACTGTTTACATTTATTATATTTATAATTGTATTTTCTTAGCTTTTTATTATTTTCTTTAGATATAGTTATAATGATATTTTACCTGCCATCAAATGTTAATAGATGAGGATCTGTGATAGAGTGACATAATCCTCTTTTGCTTCCTCCATACATCTGAACCTAAATAAATATTACGTAATTGGATTACCTGGCCTTAATATGTAACTACATTCAGCATCCATGAATCCGGACATCGTTTATCCGACAAATCCACCCTCCGACACATTATTGCCTGTGACGGATTTAGCTCCATTATAAATGACTCTTTAATCCAACAAAATCGTGTTCCGTATACCGACTCCGACACTTTATATCCCCAACAGAATGTGACATTTCAATAAAACATTACCTCGATAATCCGACAACAAGAACATCATGCCAAATATTTCGGCTGGTTCAGTCATGCAAGACACACCAACATGTTATCAGTAATGGTTCATTAACCTGCCCACACGCGATAATTGCTATATCGTAACCAATTACAATCATTCACACCGACACACGATGCTTCCATTGCCTGTTGCTATGTAATAACCAATCATAATCATTCATGGCTAATTACAAACACAAATGTGTCATATTTCCATTCAGCAGATCATGAGTTAATCTGATGGGCTAAGTGACACGATTATTTCTTTATAATGTCTGTAATTAACTAACATCAAAATGATCAATGGCTTCAATGCTATTCCGTATCTTGATCACGGTTATTGAATATTGATTTAAATACGGAGGTATATCTTTATAATCATCCGGCACAATGCTTCAAATGCCATCGATGGAATAACACCATAAAGGTATGCAGGTCCCGTCCGAGGTGTTACCACTGCGGGAAACAAGGTCCAAAGGACGCCCCAGCCCAATACGTCTAATGCAAAAAAAAACAGAGCAGCGGAAATGTATAAACTGCCAGGGAAGTCACAAACAACATAGCTTACAAAGGGTGCCCTTCAAGAATCAACATGATATACACAATACACGAGCGGATGGGGCTAGAACCGCTACGGAAGACGACCAACCCAGAAGGACAGATAGTACCTAAAACAACCCCAGCATCATGGAAGGGATAATAACGATAATAATGTATTTTTAATAAAGCGCCCTTACTAGCAGGAGCCATTCAAAGGCGGTGTACAAATAATATGTAATTTAATAATACCCCAAATAATATGTCTGTAAGAACCCTGTAATGATTTCAAAGATAATAATTATTTATCTATGAAAGCGAAAGGAGTAACACAGCAGACAGAAGCACCATGGACAGTACCACAACAAACTCAGGGACCAAGAAATAGCAGCAGAAAAATCTATACCCCAAGATCAGATGCTCCTCTCGGTCCTAGACAGTGCCAAAACCCCTTCCGGAATGACTCCCAAAGGTCAACCAAAACAACAAAAGGTACATAAATCCCCCCGACAACCCAAGGTAGTTGCAACCAAGAACCCAACCCAGATCCCATCATCCCAGGAAACATCACAATCATCTCCTGGAACATCAAAGGCTTCCAAGCAAACAAAAATCTCCTGTTAACCACCATTCAGGACAGTCACCCAGAAATCATCATGCTTCAAGAGACACTCACCAAGAATACTTCCCCACCAAAACTCACTGGATACATTGTGTACCACAAGGCTAGATTAACCAACTCTCCCACAGTTGACAGAGAACTCATCACAGCAGTCAGAACTGAAGTGACACATGTCCCCATCCCCAAATACACGGCGAATATAGACTGGGAATCACTGACCAATACAGTACAATGACTTAAGAATACAACGTTTGATTTGATCAATACATACGTCTCTCCACGCCACCTATTTGACTTAGACCAAGGAACTTGCAGAAGACCTCAATGCAAATTCTGACGTCTGTGGATCGTCCAACACCATACCAGTCCAACATCTACTAGACCAATTAAATAGATCCGAGAGCATCATAATAAATGATCCAAAAGTTCCAACCACGGTTTACGGCTCTACACTGGATCTAGTCATCGTGTCCCCACAGCAATGCACAGCTACACACTGGCACCAAAATGAAAGTCTCACCTCAGACCACATAGCTAACAGCATCGATATTACTAGTGTATTCCATGAGGCACAAGGGATCACAGAGAAAGCAGATTGGGATCTCTTTGCGAAGAAATTAAGAAACTGTCAAGACCCGGCCATCTATCCATCCCTCGACAGCCGCCTTCAATCACTACTTCACGACGTAAACAGCGACGGAAGTAATCCCAATCTCAAGAACAAAGACCACCCAGTCTACTCGTTCCTTCCTTCCCCCAGAAGCCCAAAAATGGACGAAACAAGTAAGCCAGCTCACCAAAATTTCAAGGCAAACCCAACCGAACGAAACAGAGGAAAACCTCGTCTCTGCCAACAAGCAACCAAAAGACAGCTCTTCGACCTCAACAAACGACAGTGGGACAAATGGTGCAACCAACTTGCTGAAATGAACACAACACAAATCTGCGACAGATCAAAAAGATAAAAGGGTATGCTCGGACACTCAAAACTGTAAATCCCTTGTTCTAATTTCACACTGAAGTAGACCAGCAGAGAAACTCCAGAAAGTCCTAAATGCAGTAGACAAAGCAGACAACAGCTTAGGCTTATACTTCTCTCCAGCTAAAACCAAGACCACAGCCTTCAACACAACTAGACAACCTAAATTTAAACTCGGCCTACAACACCTAAAAATGGTCAACGACTATAGATATCTCGGGGTAACCATAGACAGAAGACTCAGCTTCATTCAACACGTAGCAGACACAAAACGTAAAGTAAACTCCAGATTCAATATGATCAAAGCCATCACCAATCTGAAAATTGGCGTCACACCAAGATGCTTATAACCTTGTATAAGTCCTTGATACAGTCAGTTATACTATACGCTGCTCCCGTCCTTCTACTAGCCTGAAACTCACCCTTACACACCTTAGAAAGAATACAAAGAGTCCCGCTACGCTACATATTTGGGTTTCCCAACGATACAATCTCCATCATGATATACAGATAATCAGGAATTCTGCCCATCCTACTCTTAATAAAGAATGAAACGGCCACATATCTCCTGAAAGCTGCTACCAAATCAACTCAGACCGACATTGGATTCAAGAAGAAACACAAAATGATTCCAGAGTCTTTAACGACGTATCAGAGTCAACCAAGGCAGATTGGCTTCAGAAAGAAATCGGAATACCTCCAATCACATCCCCAATGACAACAAACCCTATTAAAACCACCCATACAAGTAATTATACGGAATCCCATCCAGAAGAAAGTTGATCCAGAAAGTGCAGCAATAGAATCGACTAACAGAATTGCCTACTTGAATGGAAGACCAACCATCAACATCTACACCGACGCCACTTCCCAAGATAACGGAACTACAGTCTGGGCCTGCTTCATCAAAGAAAAAGACGAAGAAATAAGAGGAAGAATCCCAAAGCACATCCCGATCACCTTAGATGAGCTGCACGCAGTCATAGCAGCACTAATATGGATATCGAGACAGACTATCCACGAAAGAGTCATCATCCACTCGGACTCTATGGGAGCACTAACCATCATCACCACAGCCAATTTTCACACCTATCCCGAAATCATCACATAAATATACACCATGGCATCAACCTTCAAGCAGCGTGGAATCCAAGTAATACTCCACGGGGTTCAAAGCCACATTAACCTTGAGGGTAACGACCGAGCCGATAAACTAGCAAACGAAGCCACGAGCCTAGACGTCATCGAATATGTCAAACTTATCCTTTGCACACTCAACTATCTTGTTGACAGATTGACCTCTAATCGACTGGAATCGATCTACACAGACTATACATCAGCATCAAAGGATTGGTACCAGAAGACCATTGTACTTGGACATAATATCCTCAACAACAGATTGGCCGACACCCAACTCAGAAGACTACGTTTTTGGACTTACACAAGGAACTTCACCGGCCCATCACCCCTAACACTATGCCGGCACTGTCAACAAGTGTACGACCCGGTACATTATCTGCTCAACTGCCCAGCCTACCCGAAGCACCGAAGAACACTTAAAGATCATCTCCGCCCGGAAGACTACAAACTTCCAGACCGCCACCTAGCAGCATTCCTACCAGACATCATAACCCCACTTCTCCAGAAAGATCCCTACACATACCAAGGACAGATCAGACCGCCCCTATGGACTAGTGGATAAGAGCGTGGGGCTTCCGTAGCCATATTCCATGCTGTTCGGGAGGCGGAGGTTCGGATCCCGGCCGCGACATTAAAGTAGGAGGAGTTTTTAGTCCAACCAGGCAACTGGTAAGGTTTTTTCTCCTCCGAACGTGACTTTTATAGTAAACTGAGGTGCCACCATGTTAAACAACTCCCAGTTCGCTCATTGTCATAATAACAGAAGTCAACACCAGGTGGCTGTGCCCAATAGGCGACAGCCAGGGGACTCTACCCTAACTTCAACAAGTTACAAGTTATAATTTTAAAATGTGTGACACAGACTACCGGTATGTCACGGACTCGATATTCCGATATTCTCGTTTATATTATCATGTGACAAACCGTGTCGGATTAACGGATTCTGACTGTATATAGTACATGCTGCTAGAATACACATATAGCTCATTAAACGTATTTTACCTTAATATCCGGAAGGATATATCCACTCCATGGGCTGTATTCTGTACCAAGAGCTACACCAGGCAGATCTGTAGATAATGTTGTCAAATTGGGTTCAGTTCTCATTGTTAAAGTCCCATATCTCAGCTTCTGAGGAATAACCTTCCTTAAAGCTATTATTTGTAAAGGTTTCTTTTTGTTGTAGGCCCAACTGTCTTTTCGCTTCCAGTCATTTTTAGAAAACCTTGAAAAGATCAGATTCTAACCGTGTGAGCGCGTGCGTACGTGTGGGCATGTGTGTGTGTGTGTGTGCGCGCGCGCGCGTGTGCGCGTGTGTGTGTGTGTGCGCGCGTGTGTGTGTGCGCGCGCGTATGTGTGTGTGTGTGTTATCTCATAACACACAAATCAATTAGTATCCTTTTCGATAGAATATATTATCAAAAATAGCAATAGTATATTAAATATTTTACTGATATGAGCATCGTCTTATTCCTTTATGATTGTCCTGACGTTGGTATACAGCCACTGATCCGGTCGAAGTAATCTTCAGTGACAAGTGACATGTGTTGTTGTCACGTGGACACAATATAGGCAGACTGGAGTAAACGTAATCTATAGCAACATTGTCATACTTCGTATTGTTGTCATTGTCTG
The DNA here is from genome assembly GCA_025642065.1 of Paralvinella palmiformis. Lineage (NCBI taxonomy): Eukaryota > Metazoa > Annelida > Polychaeta > Terebellida > Alvinellidae > Paralvinella > Paralvinella palmiformis. The sequence continues at coordinate 411,842 of JAODUP010000095.1, read as the reverse complement.
TCTCATAAACTGTGACAACTTCATGAGAAAACTATTGGAAGAAAAAACATATGTTTCATAATATACACATATAACGATATAGCTAGCATCACCCCACTCTACATGTAAAATATTAGAAATTTGGAAAATTTATAAAAACTATCTTAAACACAATTTAGTTTACTTTTATAACTGCTCCCCCTTTATCTATATAATTGTTATATACCGTTATACCAGTCCAGTAAGATCTGCTTACTACAGGTGGGCTAACTGAGGTAGGAGATGTACTCCAATATGTTTCTACTTGGCAACTTAACTGAAATGATCATGATAACATATATATCGTTTCGTTTAAATATATTCCCTTGGCTACATTAAATGATTTGTTTTGTAATATGTAACTGGCTGTGGAATTGTGACACTTAAAATATTATTGTATACTCTTCTATTATTTCCCTTCATCTTAACAAGGCATCCCTGATGTTTCATGATTAAGAAAATAAGAAACAACTTACATATTTTCCCATATGTCCACGTAGAAAATACTCATGTAATGTAACGCTGGTATCTGGTGGAGATAACACAACTGAGTACTGATCATTGGGAACACCATCGTGTAGAAACTGAACAAGAAACCTCGCCTCATTAGATACCGGAAGAGAATAATTAATGTAGCACTCAAACTTAAATATGTCCTCATCAATAATTGGATTGGAGAGACGTGGACAATCGAGAAGTATAGGAAAATCGGCTGGAATAAATAAGATCGTGTCTAAATCTAAGTATATAGGTATGTGTAGAGATATCACGCACGCACGCACGCGCGCGAATATATTTACTTAAAATACCGAGAAAAACCCATATAGGAAGAAATAAATAGCAGTAGAGGATGTTATTGGACCAATTAATAGCAAAAGTGTGTGTTAAGGGACCAGCTAATAGCAGGAATAGATGTTACGGGACCAGCTAATAGCTGCAGTTGGTGTCATTGAACCAGCTAATAGCAGTATGGTGTGGACAGAGGGTTGGTTCAGATATTATTTAGAAATAAACAACAATGATTGATTGATTGATTGATTGATTGACCTATTTATTTATTTATTTATTGAGTGAGTTAGTTAGTGAGGGAGAGAGTGGTTAACAACACCGCGGCGCAAATATTATAGGACCCTGTAGGCCAGTTATCAATCAAGAACTCACAATTGGTGGGTGGTTCGATAACTCTGAGCGGCCCATTTAGCCTACCGTAAAACATCAATCATCATCATCATCATCTTTCTAAGCTCATTTAGCCTTCCAGAAGCATAATAATACACACAAAGGAACATTTATATGTCGTCATATATCTGACTACTAAATTTGGCTAGTTCTAAGGAAGGCAGACAAGTAGGATCTGATGATGAGAGACAAAATGTGGTCTCAGATAGCTGTAATTATGGACGAAGGTATAATGATCTTCCTCACCCAGTTAGCAAAGAGTCCAATTATAAAATAGGCTACCGTGATCATATAATCACGGGTGTACTTATTGCTAAACGACCCCCCACACCCCCATCTCTCTCTCTCTCTCTCTCTCTCTCTCTATTATGCTAGTCACCACAGATTTATTATTTGCTATGGACGCCAAAAAATTGTGTATTTTTTAAAAAAAAAAAAAAGAGAGAAGCAGTTACTAAATTTATTTTTGGTATTGAAATTTATTAAGTGCACAACTACGTTTGTAACATATGGTAAAATGGCCAGCCGTTCTGAGAAAGTCAGTTCATTTTCTTGTTAGAATTCCTATTGTTATATCCGCCGTTCTAAAAGTCACAACTTAGCCATTTCGCGACTTTGAGAAGTCTGAACAACAGTCGCCATTTTCTTAGGGGGATTTCCATCTCCGATATTCTCTCTTGTGACTGGTCGATTAACAATTATGATAATATCATGATATTAGATCATCAGAAATGAATTATGCAGCCATAATGGAAGTTTGGTACTTCTGTCATATTAGATCAGCTATATTAATTCAAATTGCGGACTAATTTAATTAATGTTTTATGTTGTATTTGTTAAAATAAATTATTATGACCTGTATCAAGCATGATTTTTATCATGACAAGTGCTTGAGGCAAACGTAATTACTAAAACCTTTCCGGGGGACTATATTTGGAACTAAATGGCCTTAATGAGAGCAGCAAATATCTGATCCGATCACGCCCTCTACTGTTGTCTCTTGCTAGTTAATTCCCTTCTCCTAAACATATAGACATACATTAATATTTTAAGTAGTAGAAGTATTGCTTGGTATACGTACACTGCTGCCATCCATCTATCTGTCCTCCAGAACAACCTAAATCAAATAAAAATGGCTTCATGGCAAACAAACAAACACAAAATGTAATTCTCAATCAGAATAATTATCACGTACACAGTCAAAATAAATTTTTTAATGTTATACTCTCAATTAGAACAGAAGAAATACATTACTTTCAACAGCTGAGCATGATCTTCCTAGAATGAGGCTGGTATCTTCTAGAAGTTTGTCAAAATCATCAATTAGAAACAAATTCTGTTCACTCTCAGCAATGGCAAGAAGTAGATCACGGTTAAGGTTACTTCCAACTCCAATCACGACAATGGAGACGCCCTTCTCGCGAAGTAAACGAGCTTCATGATCTGCTTCTATGAAACTTGACATTCCATCAGTCATCAAGACAGCTACATCTGGTGCATCCCGTCGATTACCTATAATACAGTGATATATGTACGTTTGTTTATATTCATCATCACGACACACACACACACACACACACACACACACACACACACACACATATATATATATATATATATATATATATATAAATCAGTGTTTACCTTTCTCGAAGCATTCTGTTCTTGCTGTATATAAGCCTGCGTCTATACGTGTGCCTCCTCCAGTATATTCTACAGATCTAAGAGCTAATATTAATCTTGATTTCTTTCCGTTGTATTCATCTAAAGGAAATACGAGTTCTCCGGATGTTGCAAATATGACAAGACCAGGTTGAGTTGCCTGATCAGAGACTGTTAGATCAGCAACAAAATCTTCTGTATATTGCATGACCTTTTCCCAATTGTAGCTTGTTATTGACCCGGAATGATCAAGTATAAAACACAAATCCACTCGACAGCCTGTAATACAAATCACTAATCTACATAAAGGAATACGATTGTCTGTGTAGTTAGTGAGCGTTGATTTGATTTGAGTGTTTAGGTACACCCGGGACATAGGGTCGAAGCTGACTACATAGATTAACATCCCAGAAGCTTGGGCATCTGTTGTATTCGAACCCAGACCTGTGATTCTGGGATGTTTCCTTATGCACGCACCCCTCGGCTATACGTAGTTAGTGAGAGAGATGAAGTCTGGATATTATTCTTAGGCCATTAAAACAATTAAGCTTTCCTATATAGTACAGCTTTCCTCAACTTTCTATATTACCTAATATTTAGTTACATTGCTGTTTTTGCTCTATTTAAGTAACATTACTTGGGGCAATTTAAACTCTTAAAGCAACACTGACTTGGATAAGTGTATTGCAAGATATATTTGGTGTTGCGTGTGTGTTTTAGCCGTGGGTAATAAGGCACAGGCACAGATAACCTCGAAGCGTGAATTCAAACTCTCCAAGGGACTGGTTAAAAAGTGACGACTTTTCACACACATACGCAGAGTGAATTCAGCAGTAAATTATATATATATATATATATATATATATATATATATATATATATATATATATAGAGAGAGAGAGAGAGAGAGAGAGAGAGAGAGAGAGAAGGGGGAGAGAGAAAGGTGGGGTATGTATCAGACGGTAAAACGTTTGAAACAAATTCATATCAAACCAGAACCCAACCAATATATCTGCGCACTGATACTGCTGATACATTTACAGTCAAGTTTACATACGATTGTATGACTGTTCCAGGAGTGTTTTCACAGACTAAAAACATAATCTATTTTTACAACAAAAACTACACTATATTCAGGAGTAATGATTGGCGCATAATCTCTTATTTTGCGAATGAATTCCATAAGAGATGTCATTAAACTTTGGCTTTGGATAGCGATGCAATAAGTTTAAAGTGCTATTTATGAAACATTGATATTTAAAACAGCTGATATCGGTGTTTATGGGTAATTTCTCAGGGGATTAAATATTAACAACCAAACAAGCTAAATGTTTCATACAAATAGCCCAGTTATCTAAACACTCTATAAAATATCTCTGATTGTAATACAGTGATTGATTAGTAAATACAGAGTGATAAAATAAAGCTGTCAGTTGGATCAACCATCTAGGATCACAAATCATAGCACTCACGGCAAAGAGTCGGATAATATATATATATATATATATATATATATATATATATATATATATATATTATGCTCCTATTTATTATAGATTTTATGAATAAGACGTGTATGTATAGCCGTGCTATCAACGGATTATTAATTTGTAAATATTGAACAATAATAGATAAATATCTAACATCCAAATGTTACACTTACTATCTTTTGTCCATATTCCTTGTAAGTCTGATATATCAAACGTTACTACTAATATTAGTAATATAAATCTTGACCAACTACTTGATGAAGACACCATTTTGAGGCTAACTCCGTTGTCTAGTTATCGCAGCGATAGAAGCTGTACTTAAAATGGACTGATATATATATATATATATATATATATATATATATATATATATATATATATTATATATACAAACATTGATCACCTTTTGCCAGGAAGTTAGAATACATTGATTTAAAAAGCAAATAATTCCGCTTCTAGCCATCTAAAATATATTGATACATTCTCATTGAACTCCGTATTATAAAAGACTAATTATCTATTATAATAGCTTCGCGTGTGTACTTCTGTCATTCATTATTCACGACAAAGATATTCATATTAAGAAAAAGATATCATTCAACATAAATCTAATTAAATGTACTACACAGAAGAATAGTAATTAAGTGCATAAAACGATCGCTCTTTAATCAGATAAACATATAAAGACAGTCAATTATATTATTCGTGTCGATCAAAATATGATGTAATCTCTTATGAAAAAGATATTCAACTCAGTTGGATTAACTCCCTGTGGGTGCTTCTTCTGTAAAACATTCTTCCTGGTGACAGTCACAACACTATAATTTCGGATATGATAGATTGTTTACACGAATAAAGATCACGACATGATTGACATATTAAGATTGCTATTTACGACGAGATGAGACTTTAAAGGAATACAAATCTTACTCGTCGTTTTTGACTCAACAAAGGAAATTCAATCATTCTTTTATTTTCAACCTATTTATCTGAACACATTAATTTAGACATCTACATATCCGTGAGAGTCATTGAACTTTAATTGTATTTTTCTTTGGTCGTTTCCACTTCTTCTAGCCCTTGACTCTCTCATTCCTGTCTTTCCATCTGTACCTCTTTAATTTCTCTTTCCTCTCTTTCCACATCAATCTCTTGATCTTATCCATCCTCTCTCCCTAAATATGCTCCCTATAGCGGTCTCTACCCTCTCTTTCTAGTTTTCTTTCCGCTCTTCCTATGCCTGCCTTTTGACCTTCACTCTTCTATTATAAAAGTATATATGACACGGATACGAAATTATATCGCATTGTCTTAATACCCATCACTACAAATATCAGTTACACATAAGGCTTTGTGCTGGTCAATGATCAATATTTTATGTCATTATAACCGATCGAAGGTATTGCACATATTACAAAATAACCTGGATTTCTCTCCATACTTTTTTCCTGTTTCCTTTTTCCCACTGATTTTTTTCCTGTTTCCCTTTTCCTATTTCCTTCTTTCCTACAACTGTTACTATGATGCAATTCACATGGACCACCTGATACCAATTAAATGTGTTTCTTTAATAGATTCCGCTACATAATCAAGCTAATGTTAGTAACATAGAGATATATTACGGTATCGGTTTATTAAAGCCGAACAAAGCCAAACTACCTGATCAAGTAGCTGTAATAATACACCCGTCTTTAAAAAACAAAGGGCGACTCCGTGGTCTAGCGGTAGCGTGTTGGACCACAGATCACTATCACCCATACGCTGACAGATAATTAGACAGGAACAAAAGTGTACCTTTTCTCTCTATAAGAAATAACAATCGGGGAACTCGCTCAGACAAACATACGCTCAATTTATTTTACATTCTCCGCAACTTTAATTTAAAAAATCATCCAAAATTTGACATAAATTGTAAATAACGATGATGGGATTTTTATTCAGAAATAAAATTTAAAAGCACTATCCACCGAATAATATTTCGATATTAAAACACTAGCATTATTATTAAATTTATGGACATATTGCTAAGGATCTAGCTACTAAGAGAAGTTTTATTATTAGAACGAGTTATAAAGACAAGAAAGTAAACGAGTACAGATAAAAGAGATCCGAGTTCGGATCAATTAGTAAACAAACAGATAAGTATGTAAGGCAGATTTTATATTTGTTTTAATTATACTCTAATATTAGCTATAGATGTAATAGTAATTGAAGCAGGTTTATTCTAATATGATATCTAATCTATTTTTTAAAAGTATCCCTAAAAACCGTTGCCAGTGGACTTGTTCCATATTTAAATATCCTCATTTAATGGCGGAGTAAGAGACCGGTGTCGTGTTCAGATGTTCATCACCCTCTACTAACGGATCCGTTTAGCAGAGTTGTTGGTGTTAAAGTTTAATAAAAAATCTTATTTCCAAGCAATCAATTTAACTCCACGTAACTTATAGTGACCACAAATCGATAAGAACCGAACAATGATTATATTATTGTCCGACAGAATGATAAAATCAACCGTGTGTAAAATAATATTGAATGGCGGATACCGAGCTCGGCCTGGTTTTGTCAGATATATTACCGTAGGTTATTGTTTATAATAGATATACTGATTTTATGTAACAAATTCAGAACAAATCTAATGTAAACAAAAATATACAGTGCTCCTCGATTTGACTTAGTTAGTAAGGCATTTTAATTTATTTTGAGACTGGTAATCCTATTATTGAAACATCTATTGCTAAATTAAATAAAATTACTACAGAATATTTTTTAACTAATACAACTGTAAAATCATATACGAGTGGTATACTTTTGGTTTGAATGTGTTCCCGTCTGATACACTTTCTGAGCTGTTAAAAATGAGATAGTGGCCAGTACGTGTTGATTTTCTCGCGCATGCGCTGTTTAACTAAAATACAAAAGAGCACCATAAAAAATCCTTACATCGGCCAATTAGGAAGGAACTTAATGAACTTTGGGGAATAAATCGATATCATTATCTGCTAAAAACGATCGTTCTCACTCGTACCGGCATATTGATCCGTTAGTGGATTTCAGGATTAGCAAGCCATTAAAAACCTATAAGTTAAGTCGAAGTTTCAGGACAGAAAGTACAAGTTCATTTTGTTTCAATTTTCGACTCCAATAACTTAACGCAGCACTCTTACCGAATGAACGACTTGTTCTACAGCCTGGGAGCTGATGCTCGGAAGGATTTCTCTCCGTACATTGCTGTATGGCTTTTTGGTACACTCAAAAGTTAATAGGACTCAGATCGGAGCATTCTCAATGGTATATATTTTTCGATCAGATCGTTGGATATAGTGGTCCTATTTCACTCAGTATTTCGAATGTATGAAACAGGAACTTGTACAGTGATCTGAAACGTACAGGAAGCCAATGCAGCTGGAACAAAACTGGTGTTATGTTCCCTTTTGCGTTTACGTACGTGCACAGAGAGGCGTTTTTTTCAGAGAGAGAGAGAGAGAGAGAGAGAGAGAGAGATGATATAATAATGCATTGTCATAGTCCATGACTTCGGATTTTTTAAAAACAATTCGTCAACATATTAAAGACAAAACAACCATATAGTAGGAATATGCGTATTTAACAGGCATGGGGTAATCGTAATTGATTACATAATCTCAAGTAATCGTCATTTCCACATGTAATCGTAATTAATTAAACGAATATATTGTAAATGTAATCGTAATAATTAAGTGATTACTTTCACGATTACACAAGGTATTTAATTATTTACCATGTTATAACATGCCAACACATCTATATATGTTCTAATTATCCTATATATTATAGACCTTATACATACTTGGCTACAGTCACGCTACACATGATACATTTCGTTATTAAATATATATTTCCCAAAACATTCAAATTCTGTTTAAAAGATGCATCTAGAGTTAACATTTCAGGGTTTTGGGCAACACTGTCCGAAAATTTCCCCCCAGTCCCTTCTCCTGTTCCAGCAATCCTGGGCACACTGGCTCTCAGAGTACAGAAAACAATGGGATACAGGGCGAAGAAAGTCGTTGCTTTTATCATGTCCTTGGAGTATTTCTTCTTTTTTGACCACCTTGTATTCTGCTTTGCGTATGTTACTATTCTCAAAATAATAGTAGACATCATTTGCAGTCATCTGTTCTTGGCATTTCCTTGACACCTGCCAGCATTGCATTCATAACACGATACAAATTACAATGTCCCAAATCCAGTAATGTTGGAATCATGTCCTTCGGGTGCTTGAATACATCCCTTTTTTGCCTTTCATTACACTTGGGCTATCTGTTATTATACCCATCACTTGCTCCAACTTAATACCAAATTTATTGATGGTTTTACTGTTTTCTGTAATTTCCTTGACATTTTGGTGGTATATTACACTCAAGAAAATCTGTCACTATTTCACATTTGCTTTCATTAAAGTACCTGACATGAATTTCTAACTGTTTATCATCAATTGTATAATTACTCTCATCCAAGCCTAACAACACAAATGTTCCTCATCGAATGTCTCCCCAAAGGCATGTCTTATAAAGTAAGATGTTGTTGTTCTATAACATGAGAAAGACTTCGCAATCTTAGAGTGAGAGCCAAGTTATGGTAGAAGTTTTGAAAATCAGAATGATATATTGTTGTCTACCAAGGCCAATGTCCATTTTAATTTAGCTTTTATCATATCATCCTTGCCGCTGAACAATTTATGTACTCTTAATGACCTTCTTTCCTTTTCTGCAGTATATGTTTGCCATTGCCTGCACGTTGTCGAAGTCCTGTTTTGTCCATGGAGGCAACAGAAAATGTACAGAACACCACTTGCTTTATAATAATAACGTATATTTAATAAAACGCCCTTACTAGCAGGAGCCACTCAAAGGCGCTGTACAAATAATATGTAACATAATAATACCCCATATGATATGTCTGTAAAAACCCTGTGATTTAAAAGATAATAATTATTTATCTGTGAAAGTGACCTTGAACAGGTATGTTTTTAGAAGATTTAAAAATTTCAAGAGACGACGCATTTCTAATACCTGCCGGCAACCTATTCCACAAACTGGGGGCTGCAACACTAAATGCACAATCACAATATGACTTGAGCCGAGACACTGGCACCTGCAATAGTATATGACCGGATGACCCGAGTTTTCGGAATGATTTCTAATAGACACCAGTTCACACAGGTATTCTGGTGCCATATCATTAATAGATTTATAAGTTACCAATAAAATCTTGAAATGGATATGCTGTCTAACAGGTAGCCAATGTAGTTTTTGAAGAATTGGGGTGATATCATATTTTCGAGTATTTGTCACTATGCTTTAAAGATGCTTCATCCAGAACAACACCAGTCCTTATATTTGTCACCATTGGGATCACTGTCTTCTTCTCATGAGATTGTATTTGCTTTCACTTTTTCCCCATGGTGAATTCATCAAGCTATAGATCTATATTACCTGCAATAAATCATATATAAGGAGCCATCTCCAACGTTTTCCAAATGCTTTTCTTCAAACAAAAGTCAACGGATATGGCCCCTTTATTTTGGGATCATTTGTAACTTTCATTGACAAAATGTACATTTTACAACCCTCCACCTTTCTATTTCTTCAATGCAAATTTAACATGAATGGGGATACCCCAACTCTTATCTAGAATACATACATGTGGTTTAATGTTTTTTCATGAAAAACGCCAATGCTCTGTTTTAGGCCCCCATCGGTGCTCTGATCCCTTTGGGCACTGGCTTCTACTTGTAATAATCCTGCACAAGACTAAAGATATAGCTGGCATAGGCAAAGATGCTAATCTTAAAGGCTGTTATTATAATTCAGCCCTGCCTAGTCTTTTTTTAAACTAAGCATTGGTGGAGACCTATCTTGTTATACCATAGTCATAGATGGAGAGCTGTAAATAGACATGGCCGGGGAAATAGATAATACACCTTAATAAACCAGTGTTTTATTGGAGCTCATTTTGAAAGTATAAAAGTCACTTGAATACAATTACACTCATTGGTAAGGAAATAAGCAAATAAATATTAGAAAATCTCCTTTTTCCCAAAAAGGAGGAAGTAAAGGCAATCTAGCAAGAATAATGAAATAAAGGAGATTCTTTGAAATAAAGGAGATGTGGACACACTGCTATATGATTTTGACAGTTCCAGTTCAAATATATCAAACTTTTATTATCTACAGTTAATGACATTAATCACAAATTTGAAGAAAAAAACAGGATAAAACCATTCCCAAAAGCTGTACAATATAGATGGAAGCACCAAACTAACAAGACATTGAAAACAAAACACCACTGAAGCCTCAAAATTAAAGAGTATTTACTAAATCATGATTAATTAATTACAAGCAATAAGAGTAATGAAATTTATTACATTATTTCACGATTTATGTAAAACACTTTCAATTAGGTTAAACATATACATCTTCAGTTAATCCAAAGCCAAAGTCATACATAGTGTTCCCATAACAGAGGATCTTTATTTTCTAGACTGATATAACTGCCATGGTGATGTCCTTTTCTACGGCAAAGCAAAGAATCTTTCATGTTTACTTTAAACGAGTCACCACAATTATATCAAGAAAATGGTGTCTTCTGAAAGCATCACCTGGTTGTCATCCATCATACGATCCAAAGCTCCAAACATCTCATCATCTGAAAATGGTTCGTCTTTGTTTTCCTCATTAACATGAGTTCGTACACTGTTGATTGACAGTGATTGGCAGTGTTCTTTCTTGAACAAGTGAAACAATGATGCCTTGAACGTTTTCAACCTGGAAGTAGTAAATCCACAAATGTATTATTATTATTATTATTCTTATACCATTTCTATCACTGGGAATGATTCCTTTTTTAATTCAAAGACAACAACCATTGCAGAAAATAATGAAAAATGTATAAATTAAAGAACCTTTCATCAGATATAATTTCTGACTTCTTGCTGGAGGACAAGTCATCTGTATCCATTGCTTCTCCTCTGGAATCCCTTGATCTGCGCCTTTCTTTCAATGTAGGATTTGGGTCTGAAACCAAAACTTCTGTTACTTATTGAATAGACTGCAAAAAATACTCATTATCCAGGTGATTCCACTGAAAATATGTGACTTTAACAACAAAATTGGTGAAGAAAAAAACTAAGTATTTTTGAGCATGATAACGAATATAGTACAGCTAGCTATGCACTTAAAAACTTTATTCCAGCAAAACAAACTGTCACACAAAGGTAACAGTCAACTAACATTGGGAAATAGGTTGCAATACTCACCATCTTCTTCCTCAGCACCCTCCGAATCAAAGTCATATGGATCATACTCTTCTTCGTCACCAGATATTCTTGGTTTTCTTTCCCTGTGTCTTCCTTCCTTACTAAATACAAAAAGATTTAGTCAGTGGTAAATTAAAGCATAAGAATTAAAATCATAAAATAAACCTAGTAAGGGTGCTTTATTAAATATACATTATTATTTAAGATTAGCTGTGTGTCATCCAGCCAACTTTTGGTGGCTGCTGAAAACCTGAGAAAGTAACACAATCAATTTAACTTTTTGGCAACTGTTGTTGCATCAGTGGTACTGTAGGTGTAGAATAAAAAATACATCTGTTAATAAATATGAATGTTGAAGATCACAGTTTATTGGTCAAGAGAATATGTTATGAACCTAATGATCAATGGTGATCTATTAATTTTGATATATTTCTCATATATCTGAAACAATAGCTAATGTATCACACATACCTGATATCTATATTAATAATATAAAGAATTATTTCCCACAAGGAACCCAAATACTGATTTTAACCCTGAATAGACTGATGCTGACTTATGCATATGAAGAAAAATAAACACACACAGAGCAGATGGGTGCAGTTTACTAGAGTTTAGCCACAAAGCTGCTCCAACACACAAATGAACAATTATTTCTTTCCAAGATTTAGAAGATGCACAAGAACCATAAATAATTTTGTGAGAGATGTGGCTGACACAGATAACTGACAACAAAATGAATCTGATAAATTATCAGGAAGTTCATAGAAGTCCAAAGTTAACTAATCTATGGCTTTTATGTATTATACTGACCCAAGAAAAAGTACTGAACTGAAATATTACTGAGTTTACAGCAAACAATATATTTGTGATTTTCAAAACCTGTGACCATGTTTGAAACTTTTACTATGCATTCCCAGAATACCTTTATTAAAGTAGTAATTCAACAAACCTCTTTTTCTTCTTTGGTTCAGGCTTAGTGCTACCATCTTCTGTCTCTTCCTCACTGTCATTGTGTTGCCGTCTCTTTCTTTCCTTCCTCAAAACCTGTCACAATGTATACACAGTGCTACACATCATAACATGACACATCCACTTTACATGTCGGCATTATTCTATTTTTATCCATATGACTAGCGTTCATTATATTTTGACAGGACATTTATATGATTTGTGACAGTTTCTGGATAAGCAATCACAGACCAAAGCAGTTAGGGTACTGACCTTTTTAAAGTAGGCAAACTCTATAAGCTCAACAGCAGCTTCTGCATCTGAACGTTCTACAGTTTTAGAGAGACGGACTTTAGCATGTGCTGTAGACAGACGTATCATGGTCTCAAGTGTACGTGGAGTGACAGGTTGTGTCTGAAAACAGAAAGCGCATCGGATTAAAGCAATATGCTTTACACCTGATGCCTTCTTAACACAAACTAAATTCATCATGATGACAGCTATTATTGAATCATACCCTGGCCCTGTTTTCTTGCAGCAAGTTATCTTGGTTTCGCAGTTTTGCATATTCCTCAGCAATATAGTCAGCAGCATCCCTTGTCAGAACTGGTTTGATGTCACGTGCTACGTGAATGTACTTCCTCATAAACTTCATACCGACAATTTTCTCTCTGCAAAGACAAATGCATATTACAAAAATAAGGTATATGAATGAATGCATGGACATAATAGGCATACCTAGTAAAATATTTATTTAAACCATGTGCAGTCCAATACTAATTTTACTAATACCTTTTGAATACATTCAAACTATTAAATGTATTTTTTCTTTGTCCAAATAAATCTAAAAATTAATCAATCAGTGAAGAATGACTAAACAGGAGTACAAGTAGGACATGACAATAAATATTATGCTTATAGTTAACAACAAGACAGCACTTAATCAAAAGACACACCCACAAAGTCATACAAATAAATGAAAGCTAACTCCCAAAATATTAAATTATATAAGATGACCGTACTTTTTATTTCTGTTGCCGTGTAACATGTGATCATATTTCTCATAAATTGGAGTATCAGTTTCCTCTTCGGTTTCTTCAAGACTCTGCGTTGTCAGTAGGTCTAATGACAAGCTAAATGGCATTGCTGTTAAAACATCAGAAATGATGAAGATGATAAGACATAATGAACACGGAACAAATTTAAATATGCAAACAGCATCAAATCCAAATATAATCTTACTATAATAAAGAAATATAAATGCAAACGTCATAGTGAAAGAAATTTGATATATAATTATAAAACATTTTAAAAAGCAATAAAAACTAAATAAAATATGTGGGTTCATCCTTAAAAACTTACGATCACCATCTTGTTCACCAGCTCCTCTGTATCGATGCATCCTCAGAACATGGTCAGCTATCTTACGATCATTGTCTGGATCATTCTGGATAATGGAAATCATTAAGATACCAATAATGAAGAATAACGCTTTACCAAACATCTGCTATTCCCCATACGTTACCGAGGTAGTTTTTTTATTAAAAAATTACTGGATGCGTTATTTCTTTGAAGGATGATCTTTAAATTGTTAAATATGTTATATATTCTGCAAAAATGGACTAATAAGAATACTAAAGACAAATTTAGAAACAATGACTTTTTTCAATTATGGAAAATCTGAAATTATGAAACTAGCATTTTTCAAATGGAAATTATTAGGGCTCTTTAAATCTTAGTGTAATGACTTAAGATGATTACTATGAGAAGACACTTAGTCACAGTTATGCAACACAATGAACTCTATTCCAGCATAATCCAGAATTGGTCTCCTGCTTCTAGGTAACTGATATTTGCCTCATTTATGAGAATTGAAACAGAATTTGCCTTTTTAAATAGTCCCTGCATATTTTACCTGATCCAAGACGATGAAAAGCAAATCAAAACGAGACAATAGTGAGTCCTGTAAGCCAATGTTTTCCATTGGTGTCTTGTACTGGTCATACTGAAAAGAAAGGACCAGTATACATTACATAAGATGCTATACAAATTTTATATTATTATAATTATTGTTGTCAAATCTCAATATGTCTCCAAAACTGGTCAATATAAACATGTTTGGCACTGCTCCTGTAGTATAACTAATATTTTGGTGTTGTGGAGGAGTTTAGTTTTATGTTGGGGGTTGGTTGAATTATGTTTGCTCGTTTATCCTACACTGTACGGACACTCATCATATACTACCTGTTGTTGTCATTGATGGAACAAATAAAATTTGTCAGTGTGAATGACAAGCATAACTTTGAATATTACTGCAACTGCATGAGTGGATACACCATCAACAACAATAGATGTCATCATAGCTGCCAACATTTGAAAATCGGAGTGATAATTATCGCGCAAAACGCGACCTACGGCTCACATGACACCATACATCATAAAACCATGTAATTTATCATATTTATTGATATCAAAACAATTCAACATCATAGGTATTCTTTTGTGAAAGGTTCAATTAACTACTTTTTTTCATTTAATCAGATTTTCCCCACATTTAATAACAATTAAGTCATCACAAGTCTGTACTTTAAGTAGATGATTACCATACATATTCTACACTATACTAAAATCTTCATAGCATTGCTGTATTATTATCAGTTGATTCAGTTAAAAAATCAAATCACATTGTTTATAATGTTATTTCACTTTTTCATGAGTTTTTGATAGGTAGCAAGCAGCCTTTGCCTTTAAGCCAGGAAGGTATTGGAATGTTTCTGCTGAGAACATGCATGTTGTGCCTTTGGTATTGATCCACACTCTTACACAATACAAATATACAATAATCAACAGTTCATAGTTCTTCCAGTAATAAATTATCGGTGATGTCCACAATCTGGCCAGGAATTTTCTTCTTGTTCCCGTTCAGGTGACAACCACCATTACCAGATACCAGCCACTTATCAACAATATGCCTGGAAGAAATTCTTTGGGTAGTGGGTCATCACATGCAATAAGCATCAAATCACGTATATTTTCCTGGCCAAAGGAGTTCCTCAGTCTTAATGCTGTTCATAGAGGATAACAACCTCTCACACTCAGCAGTGGATGGACAGAGGATCAAGGTAGAAACACAATTATTAAGTTACCAAAAATTGCATATAATTCCTTCAGCAAAGTATGAATATAGCTAATATGATATATGAAATCCATATTTATATCATATTAAAATAAAATGCAAAAAGCAGTGTTCAAACAATAAACATGAAAGGGACAGAGAAATCCACCATATAAACAAAACGATGTGCTTTTATTTACTGTAAACAAAGACAACTAACCAATCAGGAGAGAGTATTCGAGTCACATGACCATCATAGTGCAAAATTGACATTTACCAGCCAAGATCACCAACCCACCAAAATCTCTCCCATCCTTCAAGCATGGTTCTTATATTCAGTAAATATTTATAAATATGACATTTGAAATGACTACAGTGGTAGATTTTGCATTATTTGAGATCAGGAAACTATCAGATGATAAATATTTTGCATTTATCATGACCCATTTTCTGCTGATAATGCCATACCAGTGGTATAGCATTAATAAAGTAAATGTGATGAGGAGACCGATAATGCGCACAACACTTACAATATTGCATCACGTAATTTAATTTTTGTGCCATGTGGTGCCCAGGGATTTTTTAATTTTGTGCCATACATTAAAATGTTGCAGGAATCCCGCAAAAACGCATCCCAGGAGCAACATTGCAAATATACATCCCCATGTATTATCAATTTATTACAGATTCTACTAGGAATTTTAGAAAGAAAAGAACAACAGCATGGACAGGTATTTTTGGTTCAGTTCCTAAAATCCCACATTAACGCCGATGTAAAAAAGTTATGTAAATAAACATATCTAACAGTCACTGGATATAGCTTCATGTTGTCTGTTTCATTTGATCCATCAGTGGCTACACTGAATGGTTGGTTCTGCATCTAACTGGCAATGTAATTTGAATCATCACAGACTAATGTCTCCACAAGAATATGCCACATTTTTTCACTATCTCTGCAATCATCCCCTCAAATTTCTAGGCCCTCCTGGAAAAAAATGCAACATTCTGATTCGCTGGCCCAGCATGTGGTCTAGGGCAACTGCCATGTGATACAGTGTACGGCTAAGATAGTGACATAACTGCACCATATGGAACTATTATGGGAAAGGACAGATTTATCGTAGTTTTCAGAGTACGGGCATCATGGCGTAATGAAGAACAGAAAATCATAAATATTCTGCAGAAATCATAATGGTTGGCACCTATGTGTTATGGATCAGTTGTACATGGCTCATTGTACTAGCAGTTAGGTTTTTGTTATCTGGTGTACCACAGGGTATACTTCTTGGTCCTATGGTTTTCATAATGTATACCTGTCATCTTGGGATCATTGCACAGCAATACGGGTTTAAATATCACTTGTATGCTGGTGACACCCAGATGTATATATCACTGGATTCTGACACTGAGTTAAATTTCTCCTCTTCCTTGAAGAATTTAGAACATTGTATTACTGATATTTAGCCAAGAATAACCCTAAATCTTCTAAGATTAAATGATAATAAAACAAATATTATATATCAGGCATCACCACATTCTGTTATGTCCCTTGGAACGACAGCATTACAGATCGGTGCATCTTCAGGGCTGCTTTTCTGAGGTGCATAGTCGCTCTTGCACACCCTCACATGCCTAAATCTACTTCCAGCATAAAGATTTTTCGGAACCCTACCACTTAACCATACACATACAAACACTCATACCAAGCCCATCACATGTAGCAGTGACTGCCGAGTGCAAAAATCATCACCAGTGTGTTGACCAATGACCAGAGCTAAAAATGGATCAACACACACTGATTCAGTACATGTTACATGTTTGTGTGTGTGCTGCATTCTCAATCCATTATCAATAAATTTATAAATAGGTGACTATGTAATATGGAGTACAAAGGTTGTAAATATATACATGAATTAGTGTGCGAATAAATATTTGCAAACTCATTATTAAATAAAAAATATTTTAAATGTTCCTTGCTTCTTATGTTATAGAATGATTTGATTTAAAAGATGTTGATATTTATTGGGATAAGTTAATCTGAGATGGAGAAGTAAACTTTGACAGCGCTTCTCCTACAGAACAAATAGGGTTCAGGAGAAAATGTCTTGTCCTGCAATATTATTTCATCACAAGCAAAGACTGTCAAATAGTTAGATGGTCCATCTTATAATAATATGGTTTACTGCATGTTAAGCTGATCTTATAAAAGACAAGATACTGACTGTCAGAATTCGAAACATGTAATAAGCTAGTTGTGACAAGTGAACGACAACACACGTTAAACACTTACTCGACCATAAACTGGATTGGCTGCAGCAAGCACACTGCATCTTGCATTCAGTTTTGCATGAATGCCTGCTTTGGCAATGGTAACGCGACCCTGTTCCATGACTTCGTGAATAGCTGTACGATCTATATCAGACATCTTGTCAAATTCATCAATACACACAACTCCACGGTCTGCCAAAACCATGGCACCTGCTTCCAATCGGCGCTCCCCTAAAAAACAAACCATGTTAACTATGGTAAGGCCAAGTCAGCTACAAATGTAATCTGTTACAGCAATATTTCCACAGATGTCTTAATCAATGATTCGCTGTGATGCAGGAAAACATTTTCAATAATTTTGTTACTTAGTAGATAGATTGTCCATCGCTATGATTGGAATCAGCCTAGAATACACTGGCTTACAGGTATTAGTGTTACATATTTTGACAAAAATCAAACGAGTGGTTCATCGACTTCAGAGAACATCTTATTTATATATACGTTTACTTCATAAAATTACAACTCGTTTGTGACTATGTACATATTTGTATGGAAATGCAAAGGTCCCATAAAACAATCCAGATAATTCTAACCACTTTCATGGTCAGTCGTCACAGCAGCAGTCAGACCAACACCGGAAGATCCACGACCCGTCGTCGGAATGGCACGAGGAGCAGTGAACAGGACATATCTGATGGAAAGAACATATTTATTATTATCCGAAAACAAAACCAATCCGAGTTTAATAGTAAAACATTTTGATAATAGACACCTATTTTCTGTTCCATAACAACCAAAACTTAGTCATTTATCTCATAATTTCGGGAATTATGGCCAACCAAACGCTGATCATTTACAAAAAATGACTTTACCTCAACATTTGTGATTTAGCAACTGAAGGATCTCCAATGAGAAGAATATTGATATCTCTGAAATATAAAGAACAGACATAAATTGTGATGAAACAAAATCTGAAACAAAGTTTATGAATAATAAAAAAGGTAGCCACTTCACAGTCATTTAAGTTTCTGACACAATATTAATAAGTCGTCCAAATGTCTTCTGTACTGAAATGGCATGTGTAACCCATGTACTAACCCTCTTATACGACTTCCATTTTCCAAAACTTTCTCAACACCACCAAGCAGCATAAACAAAACAGCTTTCTTGATAAACTCATGCCCATGAATTGATGGTGCCAAGGACTTGGACAGTATTTCAAATACATCCTACAAATAAAGTATTAGTCACATAAGAACTAATTAAGTAAGACTAAGTCAGGTTCCACTAATACACAGTAAGACTATCTGAAATATGTGGGTAATTTGATAATTATTTTTTAAATATTCAACTTACTCCTTTTTGTTTGCTGAATTTTCTTATCTTGACAATATCCTGAGCCGAGAAGTTAGGTGTTGCCTCTTTGGAGAGAAGTTGGATGTTATTTGCAATCATAATTGTTCTGAAAAAATTGTACAGTGTAAAGATATAATGTCAGAAACAATAAAACATTTAATAGTAACATAATATATGAATTTACACTTACACCTAAAAATCTGAAGTGACCTCTACATTTTATATCAGAATTGACCTTTGTTACTCAAATTTAGTGTGGTAACATTTTGATGTTTTGTAACATCCAGGGTAACATATGAATAAAAATAAAATATGCTATGTAGTCTAGATACCTTAATAAAGCAAGAATTGAGTTACCTAAATGTTCCACTTGTATAACCATTCTTCTTGCCAGGCAAACAACGATACATACCAATTACTTGAACTCGGTCTCCTGGCTAAAAGATACAATACGTTTATTACAATTTCTCTCAAGAGTTATTTGGATGTTACAATGGTGATGTGGTAAGATCAAAGTATTATAAACCTTCAGGCTGTGGGGTAGAATCTGGTTTATACCTGTAATTAGGGGATTTATTTCCCTAAGAAGTCACATTTCAGTCATATCTCTAAAACATGACTACTGCTGAGGCTAAACAACAACTCAACTAAATTATTTATTTCAAGCAGAGAAAAAACCTATCTACATCTCAGAAGCAGCATATAGTCAAAATATATATTCTCTTAAATACTATTTTTCATCACTTTCGAAACACAAATGCTATATCTATATACACTGTACTCATGTTAATAAAAAGGCATCCCCCCATTTAAGTAGATTCTATTCCCTAGTGACAGTTATATTTATGGATTGTGTTCCTACTTGCCAGATATGAGGTCAGACAGTTTTTTTTTGTATTTATATTTAAAGAAGTGACTAGTAATTATTTCTATTTGAAAGCGTTAAAAATTACAGATAACAAGAGTGTCAGACACCCTTAAGTAAAGTTCTATCACAAAACTTGTCACATAATACCCAGCAAAACACTACTAGTATTTTGGTATTTTCATTAAGAAAGTATATATTTTTGTCTTGATTATAATGAATTGGTAAATTTGAATCAACATATAATGTTCACCTGTGGTACTCATTTTTATAAAAGTACTATTGAGAATTGTAAATGACAACTAGCTTCTATATTACTACTTATAACTTTCTTCAAATTGGAAAACAAGTTTATTTTATTTTACAACAGCTATAAATGATCATCCTACTAAACATTAACTATCATAGTTATTTTCTTATCATTCTAATTTTGTCAAAACATTTGCTTGCAGAATTATCAAACGCTAAAATTGTAAATACAAACCTTGCACTTGTCAACAAGGTCATTATCTAGAACAACATCCACAGATCTTGGTAGCTGACCTGCTGGTGCTTTTTCCGGCATTTCCTAAAAAGATCATGATGTCTTAAATGAACTCAACAATAAAATACATGACTATTGGAAATGTATAGAAGATCATTAAGGTTTATGTTTATTCTTAGTTGGCTGATGTTTTATGGCCACTTTCATGGGCAAGGTAGTCTAAATGAGCCAAGCAATTTAAACTCAGGTAGTTAAGATCCAGCCGTGCTATCAGTTGAACCATGGAGGGACCCTCTGTTTAGTCTTAGTATGATATATAAAATTGCTTGAGAATAATACAGAACACGATAAAAAATGGATTCTAATAAATCCATAAAAAAATTGATAATCACCTGTACTGTGAATGTTTGATGATCTTTGTACATAGATAAACCAAATTCGGTCTCAAGAGGATTACCATCTTCATCCTGAAAAAAGAAACTGCCTAATTAAAAGATAATATAACAATAGAAAACTAAAATAGACCAACCATCTTAAGTTTAACAAAATGACATTAAAATATGATTTAATGTAATAATCTAAAAAAAGTAGAAGTTTAAACATTCACAGGAACCATCAAATATTAAACTTATTCATCAACAATTAGAGACAGGCATGATTATTTGCCATGAGTACCTGAACAATACAAAAATCAACACCCACAAGTAACACATACTGAGAGGGGGGGGGGTTACCAAATACCGTATTTTAAAATAATTTCATAAAAATTAAAAAGTGGCAATATCAGCCAGTTCTTATTTAATGATATTTTGTGTAGGATAAGTTAGGCACAGGATTATAAAATAGAGACGTGTTTGCTTGCTATTGATAAACAAAGACCAACACACATCTACAAGATAAAATAATAAACTGAAATAAACGCATTTTTACCAAGCAACTATCTAATACTTATATCCAATATCTATTGTTTCCTGGATGTTTAGCTAAGTCTCTTCTCCTAAATAGAAGCGAGGTCCTTTTATACATAAGGGATATTAAATGGGATAATTACCTTAGTGGGATAAGAAGCGCTGGATGGATGTGGATCTAATGATGTCATATCTGTGTATCGTCTTTCCATTGTCTTTTTGGTAGCAGGACAATAATGTACACTCCGTACAATCTTAGGGCGTACTAAGGAGCCTACATTGAACAAAGTATAAAATATATCAATGCCAACTACAATATTATGAAGTCTACTATATTATGGCATAGATTTCATTTAATATTTTATTACCAACAATTAATATTTACAAGTTCCCACAATGTGTTAAATTATTGGACTGTATTAAATTCAAATTAAGATTCGTCAAACTGGTCAAAGTTACTACAATTTTATACATATTACAGCAAAATAACTTGAAAGCTTACATTTAGTTACAATTCCCTCCAAACAAACCATGTTGCCTAGGAAACTAGAAGTTAACGATCGTGGTGTGACATGTTTGGCTCCAAAGCTAAAAAGACACGTTTTCATATCAACCTATATTTAAATGGTTATTTAAGAAACTTACTTATTCCTATAAATAAAATATAAATCTATCAATTCTAATAATGCTGAATACCAAATTCTCACCTTCCTTCCAATCCAATAAAAAACTCCTCAGTAGATTTACTGTATGATGGATCTGCTGAAGCTACTAGTTCCTTGAGAGCTTGCTGGAAGGCCATTAACTCCTCAAAGGAATTGCTGGCAAGACTAAGAAATGCACACAATATTTAATAAAGTATCCTTCATAATAACACCTCATATTTTTACTGATTCATTTCATTTGCTAAATTTTGTTACAAAATAAAAGCAAGAACACTTATTTTTATTACAAAGATATAGCAAAATATGTTATTAAAATATAGTTAAATATCAGACTGTTCTATTTATCACCTTTATGGACATTAAAATTGTATTATGATCACAGGTTCGACTGTTTGTTTCATGTACCAAGTTATTAACAACTGACAATATCCTTACAAAATCAGGTTGTAATGCTTAAAATAATATAACCAAATGGCTAGTCGATGGTGTTAAATAGCACTACCTCCTCACTCAAATGTTAAGAAAATTACATGGACATATTTGCTGATGCATCTAGGAGTAATCTGCAAAATTTAAATTCACTTACTTTTTATGAAATGCTTTTATTAGTTGCATCCTCTAAATACACCAATATCTAAGTATATGCTGCATATCCATTAACATATATTAGTCTATGACATAGCCTTTGTAGTGATAATTACCATTAATATATGTATGGTGTTTACCAATACATTGACACAAATTTGGCCAGTTAGTCTCTTAAGATGATTCATAATTATCACAATGTTTGAAAACAAAGAAATTTTTAGTATATTCTGAACTTTAGTATGTGCACTTGAAGAGAGGAAGAAAGCATAAAGTAAATACTGTAAGGTGGAATGGCAAAAGGCACTCTAAGGATATAAAAACTCGAAACTTATTCAACATTTTTC
This sequence comes from Paralvinella palmiformis, assembly GCA_025642065.1. Lineage (NCBI taxonomy): Eukaryota > Metazoa > Annelida > Polychaeta > Terebellida > Alvinellidae > Paralvinella > Paralvinella palmiformis. Next base: position 388,649 of record JAODUP010000095.1, on the reverse strand, counting down.
AGTCTTAACTTTCTCTATGGCCAACTCTTCATGGTTTGAAGAAAATAAATTTAGCTATACAGGAAATATGTTATCTTGATCCCATTATAGGTCATGAGGTCAAACAAACAAATCTTATTAACAAGATCATAGGTTATAGTTTATACACTGAATCAAATCTAATGAACTAGATAATAGGTCATCAAGTGAAGCAAATCTACTGAACTACTTCACATGATAATAGATCAGGAAGTGAAACATAACCATAATAGTATTTGAGAAAATAGAGTGTCTAGGATAGTCTCAGGTTAGCGCATACACAATCTTGTGAACTCCTTGTACAAGTTCAAGTTTCTTTAAATATTCCAGGCAGATGATATCATAGCAGCACATTTGAGGCTTTCATAGAAAAGACCAACAGAAATATTAGAAAACAGCTCAAATGATACTATTATTATTATCCTAACCTGAGTTAATATATAACTATGATGAAAGTACAAGAACTGCTGAAAATCATTTAAACAATTTAGGTACAAACAACTGGTTTAGCTGACCGGCATCAATATCATATTGATTCAATATGATATTCTTTCAATCATAATTTGGTTCTTACTCATGAGAACCAACAAATTCTATTAAATAGGATATGCCCAATTTATTTGCGTCAACATGTATGGCTCTGCTCAGACTCAAAATATATCCAATTTCCTAGTGTTAGCTCCCTTCTCAAATATTTGAAACCGGACATGACAAACTTATCTCAAACCAGATCCAATTTTTGGTAATAGAAGGACTAGTGTTTTTAATTGTTACATTTTCTGACTTGGGGAAATTGTGGAATGATTTTGGGAGATGGCTAGATTATACAAGATCTTTCTAAGTATTCCAGCACTTTTTTTTAATAAATGTTTTATATACTGTAGCCATGATAGCTTTGATACAAGGCTCATGCAGAATAGAAATCTAAAATACCATAATTTATACAAATTGTCTAATGACATATCACCTGTAAACATTTTACACCAAGCATCTCCTGTTTCAGGATCAAGATAGACAGCTCTTTCAATCAAAATCTTACTATTTAATTTCTAAATTCATAAACTCACCTCTGTGCTCTAGCAGGATTCTTCTTCCTCAAGTCATTAATGTTAACAATAAGCCTGATTTCGCCATCAGCAATCATATCACGAATTTTCTGTTGGTAAATGCCTTGGTCTTGCTGTAAAACAGGTTTTATCAATATTTTAACGCGAGAATTTACTATTTTAGTAGTTCCATCTGAACTGTAATTAAGTTATATGAAACTGTGGTAATGTATTTTATACATTTATGCTGATTCAACATAATATAGAGATACCATTTTATAAATTTAATCTAGTACAATGTTGAAATTGGTAGATGCAAAATGCTTATGTGGAAGACATTCCCTTAATAAATTATATAAGACATGGATAGATTACTTTTGAATTTATCTGCCTGACAAAATATCCACCTGTCTTGATTTCATGTGAGAAACCAAAACATGTAATTCGTGAGTTCCATATGATACACAGAATTAATTCAAGCCATGCTCAGAATCAGAAAAAAAATTTAATCCAGGAAGGAATACACTTCAGAGTTCATTTGTTGTATTCATATTTTATCATTAACTTTTGCCCGACAAGCAAGTGGGCCCCAAAATCCATTTGCCCTGACCTAAAGTTCACTTGCCCTGATTTTTGCATGTTTTTTTCTGGAAATTGTTTTATAAATTAACAAGTATTTATAAATGTATAGCATATAAAATAAATTTATGTTTTTAGTGAAGTTTGATCAGATATTATGATCTATGTAGTGCAGGTGTAATAAAATGTGATACGTTGTAATCTAAATGTAGGAAGTTCGACCACTGATTCTTGTTTAACATTTATTCATGAACAACTTATCTACGTGTATATCCATCTTACAAAACACAAAGACGTTGACATCATTCTATTTAATTAATTCTATTTGTCAAGATGGAATAAATGATCGAACTCACTTAGAGCTTTCATAATCTTTCTTATTTTGCTCTGTTTGTTTGCTTTCTCACTCGATGTCAGTAGTTTGCATTCTATTATTGGTGGCTGTAAAGCCAAACTGACCCAAGCCTAATTGCCTATGTGCCATCTTACTGTCACTCATGAGTAGTTCCGTGGCATTTGGTGTTTTTTTTAAAGCTACGGCCCCAAGAAAACATGTTGCCTAATCTCGTTCCATGATTGGCTGTCTAGTATACTAATATAGTATTTAGGTAGCGGTGCTGATGTTTCTAAATATACTGATCGACCAGATTAACTTAGTCACAGGTCGCCAAGTTGAAAAGTAAATAAAAATCATGCCTTTGATGCCTGGTGGTCACCATGGGCTGTGGGATAAGTGGTAATTTCATTGGTGAATTCGGCATAGAAAATCAGCGAGGCGGGCCTCCTCACCATAGTATATAGCAGGGGAAACCCTGTCATGGATGGAAAGGTTGTTTGGAATATTACTTGTGTCAATACCTAACACTGCCTGTGGGGTGATGGGTTTAGCCCAGACTGGTTAAACCTAGGTTTTACTAGAAAAGTAGTTGTTTGAATGGTATGCATTTTTAAGATGTTAAGACGCTGACAATGTGCACCAACCAACAAAATCCAATATTTTAGATATTATGCTGTTGGTGGAAACAATTAGACATTATATTATCAGTATCACACTGTAGTAATTATGTAAGATGTTATGATTTGTTGGTGGCCTGAACCATTGATCTGTTCTATGATTGGTTGAGCTTGTTTGTTAAATTGGCTTTGGAAGCCCAGAAGGTGAATTGATCTATTCAGCAATTGGATAACCAGAAACAATTAGAAAGTGGTAGTATACCAACGCTGTGGTTGACCATGCATCAGGACTGAAAATTAGCTGTCGCCAACTGGCCCCTGGCGACTATTTGTTGGTAAGGGCGATCATTTAATTCAAAACACTCGGCCGTCAAGCGACCATACTGTCAAACAATTTGTGGTAAAGCCGAGATTCCATATACGCGATATGCGAATCCGTATGTGACATTACGCTGGCGTATGCCACATTGTCGGATCCATCATTCATTTGTTTCAGACAACCCTTTCACCTTCTGATCTATTTTTCTTGGGAAGACTCCCTGGACCCTGAATCATATGGTTGAATCCGGAATTTTACAACCAGGGCTGTAAATTCAGGATTCTTGGCTATGTAGAAGCTGTGTAGAAGCATATATAATATAATGAGTTATCGTATAATGACAGTGGTTTGAAGACCGATGTTGACTTGGATTTGAAGGAGGAATTAATTAATAGACTTTTGAAAATTTATATGTAATCAGTATTATTGTTAATTTTTTTAATCTGATAGTCAGGCATGTATGTTTTCTCTATTTTAGCTAAGTAAGGTTTTATTCTTGTTGGGGTGTAGACTGTGTTATCTTGCCACCAGTCAGCATGGTGGTTGGTTCACAAATCCCTCCTGAAAAGACTTCATATTACTTGAAATATACCTGAGAAACACTTTTAACAGCCGATCCAAAATTGTTTTTGTGGGGCTTATACTTATAGCACCCCTGCAGCATTTGACTCACTGGCAGCACCACTCCCCTTTCAGGGCCACTGACATCGGACAAGGGCCACTTACTTATTTGTCCCAATCTGTGCCCCTGATGCAGCATTGTCAGTCGCTTCACTTAATCCTCTATGTGGCAGGTGATCAAGGTAGCTGCTAAAATTATTTGGCAATTTTAAGTAGGATTAAACAAAGGAAAATTGGCTTATATGAATCCATATTGTAACATTCCCATGTGAAAGAGTTACAAATAGTTAATTTCATATGTGGCTTCCATACAACCAAAGGGATATAAAGAGGGGCAAAATGAAGGTTGAATTATGATCTTATTGTCTCTCAAAGTAATATATACACTGACTAAGTTATTAATATTTTGCTGCTGTTAATAGAGTTATCAAATAAAGCCATTATTAAGTGTGCATGTTTCCAAAAATGGATGGGACTAAATTCAAGTGCATTGATGGTGGGGAACAGTGCAGTAGTAAGATTGAACGTCTACGTGCACACATCAACCAGTGTCCTAAGCTTAAGGCTACACCTGTAAGCACATCTTCTGGTTTGAAACGCCCAGCAGTGATCATGATGACATTGCATGTCTGCTTCCACCCGTGAAAGTCCAGTCTAAGGTGTCTGTGTCCAGAGTGAAAACTGACTCAGATGCTACCATGCTGCTCGATCTGCAGATAGCTAGATTCTTCTATGCTTGTAACATACCATTCAATGTGGCTGAACAAGCAGAGTTCAAAACATTAATAACTATGCCACGGCCTGCACATACACCACCTAATCGTAAAATACTATCAGACTTTCTCTGCTAGATAAGGTGTTTGATAGTATCAATGACTAAGTGTCTGAGCACCTAGATGGAACAGATGACTCTTGTGCAGGATCAGTAGAGTGATATTTGTCTGCTTAATACAGATAATATGTTTAATTTACATTTAGTGTGTTTTATTTAATCAATTAATGGTGAATTGTGCCAAAAAATTAGTTTAACCCGGGTTTAGTGGAAAATGGGGGTTTAGCCCAACCCATATAAAACCCAGCAGGTGGGTTAAACCTTGGTGGGGTGTCTGATTGAAAGTAATTTGTTGACAATTTTTCTGAGACAAGCACATATTCACATCATGCAAGTGGACAGTTAATAATCAGTGTATAGAGATATTGGCCGATGTGATCTGACATCCCTCAGTTTTTGGTGTGTCTCATTTTGTTATCACTGTAGGCACAAATGTTTTTTCTCTTACTATTCGTTCTGAGCATAATCTTCTATATATGCTATCTGTGACTGTGAGGCATTGTTAGATGCTATGTAGAACGTCGGAGGTTCAAATTTTGTTTGTGGTACTAAAGTAGGATTTTATATATATAAATAAACTTAATTCATCAGAAAGGTTTTCATAGCCACATATACCAAAAATTGCAGGGTTAACAAAAACACAATTTAAAAAAATCTGATTTATTAAAAAAAATTCCAGTAAAACAACTCTGATTTATTATAAATTCTAAATTTGTCCAGAATTATTCCCCATCATGAAGCAGTAAATTACAGACCATATCAGCTTCCCTCATTTGAGGTAGCCAGCTACATAAAATAACTGCCAATATAAATGTTATAGGAAACATCTAGCTGGTTGAGAGTGGAAGTGTGTTGATTCATTCGCCAAGATAAAATATTGACACACAAATCAGACAGTAATCTACATTCTCTCTTGGATGTAGTGTGTATCACGAGGATCAGCATTTCTTTCAGATCATTTCGGTGGTGGTTTGAGGGTTACCACATTTCATGAATATTCATGATGCATATACAGGTATTCCTAATGGTTTGACATCAGGACTTTTCCACACTTTAGTCTCGTTTTCGAATTTTAACGCTCTGCCAAAGACTGAATTATTGGTGTGTTGATAAAGTTGCATGTTGACAAAAGACGTCTAAATTAGCTTGAACAAATCTTAAAAAATAAATACAACCACATATAAAATGTAGATAAATTTCTAAAGTTTAATTTACTGATTTCATAGTTGTATTTACCAGAATGGCGTACATATGTTGGTCGCATACTGGCAAATGGACGAAACATATGACAGTGTAGTAGATTATGAATTGTCAGTATATGAGCTGGCTTGTGATTTCATGCTTGGATACCTAGTTATTTAGTCTTCAGTTACTTATTTAGACATCAATTAGCTAATTAGATATCAGTTAGTTATTTACCCATCACACACATCAGCGCCTCTGTGGTCTAGAGGTAGTGTGTTGGACTACAGATCACTACCACCTGTGTGCGAATCTCGGCGTGGGCACATCTGAAGGTTGTTTCACCTTTGACTTTGTTTCATTACCTTAGGAGGTCACGTGGCTCATTTACACTACCATGTGCACAAACGTGGCCATAAAACATAAATCATCAGTTATTTATTTAGCCATCAGTTACTTACTTAGATATCGGTTACTTATTTAAATATTTAGACATCATTTAGTTTTTTAGACATCAATTAGCTATTTAGACACAAGTTTCTTATTTAATTATTTAGGCATTACTTAGTTTTTTGGACATCAATTAGCTATTTAAACATTAGTTAGTTATTTAGATATCAATTAGTTATTTAGCCACCAGTTAGTTATTTAGTTTTTTAGCCACCAGTTAGTTATTTAGACATCATTTATTTTTTTAGACAAGCTATTTCACTGAATATTAAAAGCTATTAAAATTTTTTTGAAAATTGGATTTCAGGTCACAGATTTCTCATTCATTTCTATGTAAGTAAGATCCCATAAATGCGCCATTCCTCAATTAGTAAAAAGTCTTTACCTTCCTTAATATTTGAGCTATAATCATGAAACAGATACCATTGGAAAGTTTATTTATTGTTCTTCAATCATTATTACAAATGCATAGCTGCCAACATTTGAAAATTGGAAAGCGTAATAAATTTCACGCGAAATGCAACCTATGGCTAACATGACACTATGCATCATAAAACCTTGTAATTTATCAATAGCAAAATAATTTAACATCATAGGTATTCTTTGTGAAAGGTTCAACTGTTTCTTTTTTGTTTAATCAGATTTTTCCACATACTTAATAACAATTATGTCATCATGCTGTATTATTTATTATCATGATATTAACATAAAATGGAAAAAACCCACAGTGATCAAACAAATAAACATGAATGGGACAGAAATCCACTGTATAAACAAGACCATGTGCTTTTATTCACTGTAACAAAGACAACTGGCCAATCAAGAGAAAGTATTTGAGTCATGTGACCATCATAATGTAAAATGGACGTTTACCAGCCAAGATCAACAGCTCACCAAAATCTCTCCCATCCTTGAAGCATTGTTCTTATATTCAGTAAATATTTATAAGTATGACATCTGAAATGGGTGTTTTAAACTATGATACTTTTTCCACGAGAAGAGCTCTAAAATAGTGGAAAATCATTCTACGATAAAAGAACTGGAGACTACAGCTAATCTTGCCTCAAAATAGCAGTAGCCTGTTCAGGATAGTGTTTTAGACTACTCACTAGCCTGAAGACAAAATCCACATTGTACAAACAAAAGGATTTCCTGCATAGGTAAAACATATCATGCCCACAAAATTCAGGGCCCTCCTGGAAAAAATGCACCATTCTGATTCGTTGGTGCATCAAAGGCTTTCAAGCCATGCGGTCTAGAGCAACTGCTGTGTGATGAGCACCATAGAGGCTGTGCTTAACAAGCGACAGCCTGGGTATACTCCCCGAAATGCAAGCTTTGTGAAACAATGTACGGCTAAGAGAGTGACAGTACTGCACCACATGGAACTATTATGGGAAAAGGCAGATTTATCGTAGTTTTCAGAGTACAGGCATAATGGTTGGCAGCTCTGCAAATGAGTTCTCTATCTTTAATTTAAATTTTTTATTATAAAATTTATGGTTGTTGGTTTAAAAAAAACTTGTCGTGCACTTTTGACAGATGCAAAAACTAGGTCTAAGACGAAGATATTACATAAAAAAGATTGACATCTAGTATCTAATCTACATCAAATATATTAAACCTTTTTGATCACTTTATTTGTTTAAAGATTAAACTAGTCACTAGTGACTACATAAAACCCATCAACACCATGGACATATTTAATATTTTAAAATAGATAGATCTAATACAGATCTAGTCTAGACGTTTACTAGAACTACTAAATAATAGTAAATCTACTAGATCTAGTCTAGTCTAGAATCTAGATGGACATCAAAGTTATCATATCATATGACATGTCATCAGTACATGGCAAAAACTGGTTTAAACATCATATGAAATAATTAATTTATGATGAGATCATGTGACATGTCATAATATGAATATGATGTTTAAAGTTAAACCAGTTTTTGCCATGTAGATCTACTGATCAGTGATGTCTTTGACTGGCCAGATCCAAATTCTGCAGTTTGTTTTTCCAGCGTCAGTCACGGTCAGTGTCTGATGCTGACAGTCATAGTGTGGATTATTACAAATAGATTTTAAAAGAATTCTTACGTCATCATCGAGGAAATCCAGATATTCTCGCTGAATTTCTTGCAATCTCTGATCTTGTTCCGCTGCCATATTATTGTGTTTTTCGGATCTCAAACCACCTTCAACGTCAACAGAATCTACACAAAGCTAATTTCCCGCCGTTTCTGTCACATGATCGGACTTTAAATCACGTGATAATGTGTTTATTTCCGGCTCTTTTGATCATGTGCTGTGTATTGCGTCAACTCGGCCCATTAAAACTCGGCCCGTAAACTAACCCACTCGAACACAATCGTGCTAGTGAGTGATGGAGGAACAAAGCAAATGGATTGATAAGTTATTTATACAGGTCACAAAATCAAATAATAAACATTCAGCTACATGTGTGTGTGTGTGTAGGTATGCATACTATTACTATTGTTTTGGAGGATAAGAACTCAATTCACGAAATGATCTGACCCGGAGTTTCAGTTTCATAGAGTGAGAGGGATTTTTTATTACCTAGCGTTATGATGATGATGATTGATGTTTTACGGCCACATTTGTGCGCAAGGGAGGCTAAATGGGCCGAGATTAACGTTATGATATATATATATATATATATATATATATATATATATATTATAATACTTATTTTATATAAATTTTTAAATTTTCGCTTCAATCCGCAATATTGGGGAAACACACAAAAAAACATGAATATGGCACAATATATATTTAAGAACACAATTAAGAGCAATTAATCGCATATAATTATAAACAAATATTAATTCAGACCAAGGTTTAATAAAATTAGCACAATAGATAAGTTGGCTAAGTGAGTCTACAATATTATTGCACATATTATGGCGCGGGATGTATTTAGTAAAAACACAGTCTACTGTGTGAGCCAATGTGTTATGGTACCTGGAATAGTTTTACTACAGGACATAAAACAGCTAGATGATAAACACACACATAGGTCCCTTAATTAAAAGAGAATTAACGTGAAACATTCGTGTATACAATGACGTGATTGGTTTCATAAGCATATTATTAACAGAAGATATATTTAATGGTTATAATAAATGCGTATAATGTGAACGTTTGGGAATACCACATACTCTTTTCATTATGCCACCTTACGTGTTTTCTATTTTTTTCATAATATTGATGTTTATATTAACAGCATCAAGACCATACAATTAATACTGTTGGTTGACAAATAGAAGCAAAGAAATTTAATTTAGTATCGGACATAACAACGGGGTAAGACAAACCTATATTAGACAGAGAATAGGAACAATTTCGACATTTGAGAGTTTCTGTTAGACTCTCGCCAGGTTGCTATTAATGAGTGAATGAATGAATGAATGACTTCATTTTATGAACTGTATATATAAAATATATGTTGACGTACAAAGGTAAAAGTTCATGAATAGAAGTAAATAATAAATACAATAAGTATACAGCTCACGGACGTAGAAAAAAGTCTACAATAAGAGACGTCTCCACTAGATGTAATTAAAGTTGTGTAAGTAAATATATTTGTATTATAATTTTAGTCGGAGTCATTCTACAACTGAATGTGAAATGTAGTCAATTTGACACACTATGTATTTATGTATTGCGTAAATTTGATGTTGCCGCTCTGGTGTATTCCCAATAACCCTATCCCACTCATTAACATATTATGCGGCGCCATAAATACTTGGACGTTTGAATCTGAATGAGAAACTCGAACAAGATATGAGCAATAAGTTGCGCATATAGATGTCTTGCGGTAAAAGGTTCCACGTTTGAGGAACCATTTGGATGATCCTTTGACACCATGTTGATTTTGTGATAATGTAAATATGTGTTTTAACGAAGATGGCAACAATCCACCGATTTTAATATATATTTTAATGTAAAATTGGCTTTTATATGAATATATGAAAGCCAATTTTATTTCAAATAACATTACATATATATATATATATATATATATATATATATAACGTTCTATGTGGTACTTCTCGTGATATTAGCCTGATTAAAAATATATAACAATGCCCGACATTACTCCCAATTACACGCCCGTGATTCTCCACATACCGATATTTCATTTTTACCTCATTTTCAGTTTTGTTTTATTGGAGATCGAGGTGGTATAATCTTCGTGCTAAAAATGTGTTGTTTGTGCTGACAACAACGCACGTGAGATGGGAATATTCGATATTGGGTTTGTAAATGAAGAAATCAAAGCCTGGACAGCATATTATATATTAATTATTGCACATCTCGATATGTAGTTATAGATGTTATGATTGATTGATTTTCTTACGTTTCATGATCTGGTTTGGTTTTGTTGTTCGGGGAAAATCCCCAGGCTGTCGCTTAATCAGTACAGCCTCTATGTTCGAGTGGTTGAGAAACCTCCTCCCCCACCACTCACAGGGGAGCAGTACTGAAAGATGGAGCCGAAATACCCTGAGGGTGGTCACTGCCAGAGTGTTTTACGTCCTCGGGGTTTTTTAACGTCCCCCTTTATTTTAAACAATTCAGAGGAGACGGCAGCGCCATTTAACGTGCTGAGGGGACAATTTCTTATAAATATCTGGATTTTAGTAGATTTGGGGAGTTTTTTTCGATAAGAGTTTCGAGGAGTATATAGGTTTTGTACAGTTTTGAGTAGAGAAATAAAGTAGATTCGAGACCACATGAGTTCGGAGTTGTGAAAGAGAGAACTTAGCTAAGGCCGAGGTCCGGTTCATAGCACACGAAAGTGCGAGCACTTATTTCCAGTGTGATATCTTTAAAAAATATGTCTAAATCACAATTTAACTATTCCTTAGTGCTAGAAAATAGATTTAGTACATTCTTGCTATAACCAGCGAGCTTAAATATATATATTATAAATAGTATATAAATTTCACCAATATTATATCGGGTCGAGTCGTGTAGGAGGACGAATAGTCTTGTACACATGTTATGCGACATTTTGTAATGTTGCCTTTTCGTGTCTGCTCAGTTGGTTAAAAGGCTGGAATTTTCGAGTACTTATACTTACAATTTAATGTAATTACTTCATTTTAATTTGCTGACATTTGTTGAAATGATTGACGTGTTTTTAACGAATGACAAAGCCTACATATGGCGAGCATCAGGTAATCGACCTATTATCGTCCTGTCGATTACTGTCATTATCGTAAAAAGACGTAATCATCATGTGACATGTCTAGGATTTATTTATGATTTCTATGAAATTATGAATTATCATTAGATTCATTTAATATAAACCATGTTATATATATATATATATATATATATATATATACAGGCATATCATTAATCATAGGCATAGCATATAAATACGAAATGATAAATGATCTAAAGAATTAATTGATCAGAATTAACTGAAATTCCAAGTCGAATGTGGTAGATTTCGATCTACAGTACTGTGAGTACAGTACAGTGACTGAGTGAGTATTGTAGTACATACTCATACTTTCATAGTCTACTATATGATAGATCTACATCTTCAGGTCTTGGTTACGGCCCATACTAAATACGAACCATCTACTATATATTTGCTACAACACTCATTACTAGTAGGATAGATTACTCAATTTACTACAACTCTTCTTCATAACACCACATCTAGATCTAAGACTAAAGATAATGCCATACTTCAGACATTCACAGTTCAGTGTCGTGAAGACTTCAGAACTAGTCTAATTAGCTAGAATTGTCACATGCCTGGTCTCCTCAATTTTCTCATTCTGGGACTTCATTGGCTCCCTCTTTAATCTCGCTAGGATTGTCACATGCCTGGTCTCCTCAATTTTGTCATTCTGTGTCACTCCTGAAATGACTTCATTGGCTCCCTCTTTAATCTCGCATTATTTTCTAACTCTACCATTGTCTATCAAACTCCTTCTTCCAGAGAACCTTCATATCTATTTTCAATGCTTTCTCTAGCACCTAAGGCTAAGCCCAGAGAGCTCTGTTTATCTGGTTTTCACTTTCTGTCTGTTCTCAGGGTTAAAATAGTCTTTGGAACTCACTCTCTAAACATGTTAAGTCATCAAATAGCATAGGTTCTTTCTATCACCATTTGAAAATTCACCTTTTCATACTTGCTTATCCTAATTTTTCACTGCATCCGATAATTTGTTGATAAATTTAGCATTGTACTTGGACTATGAGATTGTCCAACCCCTGTATTAGGTGCACTACTGAGCACCATTCTTTTTGAGGATATTGGAGCTATAGAACTTTAAAAGTTTATAATTATTGTTATATCATTGTTAATGTATTGTAAACATATGTATCTAATATAAATATATACATAATATAAATATGTATATAACTGCTTCCATGACCTCATGGATTAAAACATTGGACTTTCTTAATTATGGTCATGCTGTGTGGGAGGTCGGCTGTTTGAAACCCAGCCTTGGCACTATAGTTGGAGGAGTTTTTCATAAAGCCAGGCAACTGGTAAGGTTTTCTCCCCCAAATATGCCATCTATTGTAAATTCATTATATCATAATGCATGTGTGTCATAAATAATTGCAAATCAAATGGAACTCTTTTTTAATTTTTTGTAGTGCTTATCAATTTTCCGTTTTACTTATGTATCCAACTCAGAAAAACAACATAATGAAATGAAACAAAAACGACTACAGATTGCACTAATTACAATTCTGATAATTTATGTCCAGTTACACTTTAATACTCTCAATGTTTAAGACCTTATAACTAATGAATGAAAGCAAACACATATAGAATGTTGAAAAGGAGGATGTTTGAAGCATTGCTTATATAAAATCATCCCCCCCCCCCATAATGTATCTTGTCTTGTTGAAATTTGGGGGAAAGACCCATGACTGTCGCCTATTGTATATCAGGGTTCGAAATAAGCACTAACCTGTTAGCCCCAGGCTAATATAAATACATGTGGGCTAGTAGAATATGTGTTAAAATATTTAGAGGGTATCTTTGGAGAATATCGCGATTAATTGAAGATTTCACCATCCATTAGCCATGTGGACTAATGACTGGAAAGTCTTAGCTTCTAACTCTGTATGTGTGAATACATGTCTATACATGATACTTTACGTAGACCAGCAACAGGTTGATCAATACCATTGCGTCCAAACATCAAATGGGTTTGGACAATTTGTGGGCACAAAAAAACACCCAAATGGTCAATAGTGCACAGACAAACTATCCAAAATATATCTTAATATAATTATTTAAGAAGTTTATAGAATAATAGATCAACAAAGTTCAAATCTCACAAAGAAGCCTTTTACCCAAAACCATGAATGCTAACATAGTAATGGGTTTTTAATACTTGACCCTTGGGATCTTGAGAATAGGCATTAATAATTTTGTAAAAAAGTGGAGTTCCTAGAAGATATGTTGCATTAGATCTATCTGCAACAAGAAGACATAAAATGAGAGGAGGGGCAAACTTTGGCTCCAGATTGGCATTCCCGGTGAGTTGATCAAATTGATTAATTCCTAAATAGCAATATCTCTATATAGATTACAGGTATGCTATGTGGTGGTGTCACAGTGGGGGTGGAGCCCATGGTATCCAGACCATTGTAATTGGTTAAATGCTCACTTGGGGTGCCACAGTCAGTGTGCATATCTGATATATATATATATATATATATAAGTGAGCTCTGGTGGTTTAGCTGTTAAGCCCCCAGCACTTGGTGCCAACAGTCACAGGTTTGAACCTCGCAAGGGGTCGAAACTTTTCCAGAGATTAATTTCTGGGCTCACAACATCGTGGGTGGATGACCACTTTAAATGGTGCTGCCGTCTCCACTAAATTATTTAAAATAAAGGGGGACGTTAAAAACCCCCTGAGGACGTAAAACACTCTGGCAGTGACCACCCTCAAGGTATTTCTGCTCCACCTTTCAGTACTACTCCCCTATGAGTGGTGGGGGAGGAAGTTTCTCGAACATAGAGGCTGTGCCAAATAAGTGACAGCCTGGGGATTCTCCCCGAACAACAAAACAAACAATATATATATATATATATAAGGAACCAAAGCTCTGGATCATTTTGGTTCCAGTATATTGGTAACACGTGGTATACAAAGGTTACAAGTTACATGTTTAGTTCGTGCTTCAGGTGAGAGCCCCACTGAAGTACACCCCCCCACCCACAGAAGGGCCCAGGTTGCATCCACATATGAGGGTTTAGCCCTGCATCAAGGGAGGTCAACTTCGGTGACCCTGTTTGCAAAGTCCACCAAAGACAAAGGGACCCAAACTGCCAAATCAGATGTAGCAAGGAAGGATGCAACATTTGTAGCCGAGGGACATAACCCCAAACACCCCTAAACTGGCTTCACGCCTTTGGTGCTTGCCTTCCCACCTCGTACTTGTTTTTACTCAGGGGAAACACTGTACTGTGCTGTAAATTTGTAAGTTTGGGCTACAATACATTTTCAACTTAACACATGATATAATTTTTGCATTATAAATGCAGAGCTGCCAACCATTACGATTTCTGTGGAATCATTACGATTTTCTGTTCTTCATTACGCCTGTACTCTTAAAACTACGATAAATCTGCCTTTTCCCGTAATAGTTCCATGTGTTGCAGTTCTGTCACTATCTAAGCCACACACAGCTTGCATGCTTGTATTTCGGCAAGTATTCCCAGGCTGTCGCTTGTTCAGCACAGCCTCTATGGTGCTCATCACACAGCAGTTGCTCTAGACTGCATGGCCTGAAAGCCTTTGCTGCACCCGCGAATCTGAATGGTGCATTTTTTCAAGGGGGGCTCTGTATTTTTTGGGGGTGATGTGTTTTACCTATAATGCTTCCTCCTACAGAGATGGGGAAAAAATATGGCAGTATCCCAGGGCCAGAAAAATCGGTACTCCAGTCACTTGGAATGTGTGGATTTCATCTTCAGGCTAGTGAATAGTCCAAAGCACTAGCCCAACCGGGCTACTACCATTTTGAGGCAAGATATGCGGTAGTCTCTTGTTCGTTTATCATAGAATGATTTGGAGCTCTGCGATGAAACAAGTATCACAGTTTAAAACACCTGGGCCGATACCTCACCAACCACTGCTAAAAAGCACTGTTCCCGACTGTAGACTGGATTTTGGACCGATTTTGAGCAGAAAATGGGTCATGATAAATGACAAATATTTATCATCCGATAGTTTCCTGATCTGAAATAATGCCAAAATATTCTGTTGTAACCATTTCAGGTGTCATATTTATAAATATTTACTAAATATAAGAACCATGCTTGAGGGATGGGAGAGATTTTTGTGAGCTGGTGATCTTGGCTGGTAAACATCCATTTTGCATTATGATGGGCACGTGACTCAAATATTCTCTCCTGATTGGCCAGTTGTCTTTGTTTGTATGGTGGATTTCTCTGTCCCTTTCATGTTTATTTGTTTGATCAATGTTGTTTTTTTGCATTTTATGTTAATATTATGATAATAAATAAAACACCAATCCTATGAAGATTTTAGTATAGTTTAGAATATGTAGGGTAATCATGTACTGAAAGTGCAGACTTGTGCACGATGACTTAATTGTTATTAAATGTGGGGAAAATCTGATAAACTGAAAAAAGCAGTTGAACCTTTCACAAAATGATTACTCTTTCCAATTTTCAGATGTTGGCAGCTATGTAAATGTGCTTCTCACATCTTTAATGGGTTGTTCCTTAATTCACGGCCAAACAACAGACTTAAGATTATTATAAAACCACTAGGGCTATGATGTCATTAAAAAGTAGAGGCCTTAAGTTTAAACTGTTATAGTAGAACTCTATACTTGAAACCTTCTGGTTTAATCTATTCAATGTACTTTATGTTTGTGGGATCATTCCCAGGGAGTGACCACTCAGTCATATGTCCCAGGTGTGACCAGTTCCAAGGCTAAACCATGCAAAATTTACCGCTATTAAGGAAAAAATATTAGGAATATTTAGAAGGATTTCATGTAAATCAGAAATGTTAAAACATCATTCAAGAAACAAAAACAGTTAAAAAATGGCACCGTTAATATTATATAAGTTAAAAGTATTAGTCTATACAATGAATGCCTGTGCATTGTTCTACTATATATTCACTTTTAGTATAATTAAATTTCATACTTATAAATATTATTCATGTATTATAAACTAGCTATCAGCTAATTAATATATTAGCCAACTAGATACAGTGTTAAACATCTGAAGTTTTTAAATGACAGATAGTGTTCCATTTTGATATTTTAATATATACACTTCAACAGGTATTACTCTCCTGTTGCCGAGAGGGGGAGGTGGTGGTAGTTTCAGTAACTAGGAACATTATATAATAAACACACACACTCTATCATAACTAGGAACATTATATAATAAACACACACACTCTATCATTGTATATTATAAGAAATACAACAATATATGTACAGTTTAATAACCTTTGGTGATAAGGATATATACTATTATTAATCTACTTCTTGTTTCTTTATTCTGTTTATACTATAGATGCTAGCAAATTGAGAGAGGAACATCATGTAGTAGGCACATTGGTTGGTTGTTTACCACGTTTACCAAGACAGAACATATCCTTAGGCTTACCTTTACAGCTTCTTCCTGAGGAAGTTACCTTGTTACTCAATAAAGGTCAGATGTTACAGTGTGTGTATGCGAGTGTGTGTGTTGCTATATCCCCCTATTTATCCTTTTAAAGCAACATGCCCAGAACTGCTTTGGATCAGATATAATTTAGTAAAGGTAGACTTGGGCCAGAACTATCTACAAGGTTATTTTAAACTAAAATAGTCATTCATTGCCATGTCTCTGATATTTTAGAGAAAACAACAAAAGAGATCAGAATCTTCTTTTAATCTATCT
This sequence comes from Paralvinella palmiformis, assembly GCA_025642065.1. Classification (NCBI taxonomy): domain Eukaryota; kingdom Metazoa; phylum Annelida; class Polychaeta; order Terebellida; family Alvinellidae; genus Paralvinella; species Paralvinella palmiformis. The sequence continues at coordinate 371,703 of JAODUP010000095.1, read as the reverse complement.
AAATGAATCTCAGCAAATAATGCTTTTGGTAAAAATAGGTTTTGTTATCAAAAATCAATAGTTCATTTGCATTGCTCAGAAAGTCCCTTTGAGGTTGTGGAGGATTCTACCCTTAATAATCTGAAGACCAGTTTGGGAAAAGTTGTGCTTTTGATCAGTATAAGTGTCAGCCATTATTATATCAGATTTTATTTCCGATATTTGCTGATTTCTAAGTTTTAGGGCCGATGGGAAGACAGCTCACGCTATATCGGTCCTCCATATTCACATGTAATTATAAGCTTGATATACTGTGTATTTGCTATTGTATAATGTACTACTTGTGAATTTGAAAATAATTATATTTATCTATCTATCTTTGCCAGAAATATAATTATTTATTTCTATTATGTAATTATAATGTTTTAAATGTGTTCTCATTTTATGATGTATTATTAGGGTATGTATTTGTTACAACTGTATTGCATATCACTATTTCATGTTAAACGCACTTATGCTGCATTCAGTAATGCTCCTATTTATGATAAATACTAATTTATAATAAGTAAGTAACATATGAAATATTTACTTCTTGTCATATAATTGTGTTTTTAGCAAGCTGATAAGTGTACTTCTTAACCTTCTTCTCATGTTTGCCAAAATGGAGAAAAAATTACTTTAGACATATTTAATGTAAAATGATTCTCCCAGCACATTACAGAATATTCACACACTGGCAAACTAAAATTAATTAATCTATATAGTGACAGTATCCAGAATAGCTTACAAACACTGTTGATATGGAACAGGACACTTCACCTCCCCTGATTCATATACCACCCAAGACAATTTGCCACTCATTTATCTAGACTCTGTCAGTATATCCAGGTTAAAAATAAATGAACGATGTTTAATTAGCAACACTAGTATGTCTAGATTTTGTAACAAAATATACTATTGCATATTTGTCATCATGTATACACTGATAGTTAAATAACAGCAACATATTTGATTAAACTTTGATGTTCCTATTAGGTTATTTTTGACTTGGCTTGCTGAACAAATACGTCATAATTACTTTTTCAAATTAATAACTGCTGAACTTCCCAGCACTGCAAAACATAAAATAACACATCATACAATTTAATTGTACAGTTATTAATTGTTACTGATTAAGTATGACTTTAGTGTCATATTATTTTATCTCCACTGATATCACTGTCACTATATTCTCATGCTTTCTAACAATGTTTTGTTTCAGGTGTAATCAGAATTCTAAAGAATGCATCTTCAAGTCACGCAGTTGCTGAGTCAGAGATAGAAGCATTCCACGAACAGAGAGAAAAGCTCTATATGAAACAAGTAATGACTGGTTTTATTCTTGATTGTAAACGTTCGTGGGTCTTGTGGTTCATTATAGTTATAAGAATGTTAGAACTAAACTTTTGAATGTACATCAAATATCTAGAGCTAAACTTTTGAATCTACATCAAATATCTAGATTAAGTTAGAATTCATATATAGGAAAGGGTTTTCCAATAGCTCAGTGCTTAAAGCACTATGCTGTAAGCCTCCAGGTTGTGGATTCTAATCCAACTGATACCTGTGTTTGTGGAATTTATTTCCTTAGAAGTTGCACCTCAGTCATATGTCCCACAAGGCCAACTCCAAGCCTAAATAACTCAACAACAACATATATGGTAACAATTAAATAAAATTGACCCTTGGATAACTGTATTGCCATTTTATTAGGTTTTCACTAATTAACTGTTCAGCTAATTTGAACAAGATCAAATGGAGTTCATCATCGGAATCAAATTCAAGAGCTTGAAGCTCAGAAGATTTGATATGTTGCCATATTAAAAGAATAATTTTTATTACATCCCATAACACATTTAATTATGTAGACAAAGTGTTATTGTACTGTGCCACTTACAACTATTCCATTAAGTATCGGGTGAAAAGTTTTCCTGACTATTTGAATGCTTGATTTGCTGTCAATCAGTGACACATATTGTTTTCTAATAGATCATAAGTTATCATTACATTAATTGATTGGCAGATCAATACTGTAATATGGAATCTTTTTAGCATTACAGTATGTGAGGCCATGTATATTATTTAAAAAAATGAGAAAGAGAAAAATATCAGTTAAACTGCAAACTAAACTTTTGATAACATAAAGCCATCATTTACCATGTTACAGTATTGTCAATGTCATATATAATGGATGGTCTATATGTCTTCTTATAAGTGCATCTGTTGCACAACAAAACTAATTCCTTTTTCGTATATCATAACTTTAATTTAATTAATCATGTCCTATACATTTCCACTAACAATGGTAATCTACTTATTTATTCTTTTGACCAACAGGTGGAGTTGTGTAGGGCGGAAGCTTCTCAGAGAGTGACACAGAATCTGCCGACAATTGTTGAAGGTTTGCGTGCCAAGAAGAAGAAAGAAATTGATGATCGAAGAGCAACGGGTGAAGACGTCAGTGACTCAGAACTGGAAAACATTAAGTTTGACGCTGACAACATAGAGATACCACCACTGCCAGAGAAGCATTCCTGTATTCAGATACCAACAGGTAGTTAATTAATTATACATTTAATGATTATTTATTACCAACTTTCGAAATAGTTTATTAGCATTCCGATAGCGCAGTCATTACAGCACTGCACTACAAACATCCAGGTTGTGGGTTTGAAACGGACTCGTGTTTTTGTGGGATATGTTTCCCTACACAGTTGCCCCTCAACCGTATATCCCAAGGGTGACCAGCATCAATGTTAAACTAATAAACTCATCAATCTAGCCATTTCACTATTTTATCATTGATAGTTTGAAGTCATAGTTAAATTCAGAGGCTCTTAATCATGATCACATATATAGGGACTTTACCTTTGTTGGACGGTTTGGTGATCTCCTCTATAATGGTTTAGAAATGGAATGCCAGATAAATTACAACATGGCAATGTTAATATTTGGAGAATATAGGTAAAGGCTTTTGTAATGGGGATGACACAAGTAGTTATGGCAGCTTGATAACACCAGATGATGGTAGCCTGTTGATTGGATGCTGTTGCATATAATTTTATGTGGTCTCTTAGTAAATTTGGTCATACATTGATATTCAAGGATGAATCCAGGACTTATTCATATAAATCAGATTCCTTAAAAACATACATCGGCTAGGTTTGTGTGTTAGTGCTATGTATGGGGTCTGTTTTATTAGTTATCTTCCATTTGGTAATAATGTATTATATGGAGTGTGTGAGAAAATAAGAAGATGGTTACAAATGGTTTATTGTTAAGTCGGTTTAACCTATTTGTTTCTTTTTAGCCTGTGTTCATCCTGGACAATTTGATGAAGCCAATTGGAACTTTCCTTTATCACCAGAAGAAATACTCCATTACAGAGTCTACAGAGACTTGTATGACAAAGGATATTGGTTAACCAGTGGTGGAAAATTTGGGGGTGATTTTCTAGTCTATCCAGGTGAGAGAGTAACTTCCACTTTCATTTCCAGTATTTCATCCTACAAAGGCAAAATTTTGATAGTCTAACAAAAGGTTCACTTCTCCTGAAAATAATAAGAAAAGGATAAATTTAATTAATTATGATAAACCATAATTTATTCACTAAATAATTATTAAAGGAAACAAAGTACTACTTCAATACTTAGTTTTGGATTATAGCTGTGATGCTTTGTTTGGGTTATAGCTGTGATGCTTTGTTTGGGTTATAGCTGTAATGCTTAGTTTTAGGTTATAGCTGTGATGCTTAGTTTTAGGTTATAGCTGTAATGCTTAGTTTTAGGTTATAGCTATGATGCTTAGTTTTAGGTTATAGCTGTGATGCTTAGTTTTAGGTTATAGCTGTGATGCTTAGTTTTAGGTTATAGCTGTGATGCTTTGTTTGGGTTATAGCTGTGATGCTTAGTTTGGGTTATAGCTGTGATGGATGTTGAATAGGTATTTGTCAATTCTTACAAAGAATATGTTCTTTCAAGGCTACAAACTGATTTTGTTTTTCAAAAATAAAACAATTAGCTGACAGTTATAGTTCACAGAAATCACTATTAAACTAACCAACTTTATTTTGTTATTAGAATTATGTAATGCATTTATGTTTTATTTCCTACAAAACAATATAATTTTGATTAAAATTAGCTGAATGTACATTATTGTTATGACTAGAAGTATTGAGGTGGTACCCATTAAAGGAACAGTTCACCATCATTTAAGATTTCCACGACTAATAGAGCTATGTTCACAAATATCATAAATAATGTCAAAATGTGAAAACAATCACCCACATATTAAACAATCAAGTTCAAAGTGCTGATAAAACGACTATTAATGGCCCTTGCATGCTGCCATTTTTAAACTAGACACAGACCTGAAGCTCCTTAATGTTGACGTCACTTGAATCAAGAAATTTGACCAGAAGTCTGTACAACCCTTTTAAAAGCAGTTAAACAAGTGTTAGTCAAGAAAAATTCTCAAACAAAATGTAGTAATCATGCTAAATTTACATAATAACTGACATTCAGCCATATCAGTTTGAGCCAGAAGAACCTATACAAAATAAAGATTATTCCAATTGTTTCGAAGAAAGCTGAATCAAAGAAGAAAGTGCGAGGTGAACCAGGAACACTAACAGGTGTCTATGTGAACTCTGTGAACTCCTGGACTAGGTGACCTCAGAGCACTTGACATTTCTCCTTCCAACCTTTGAATCTGGCATCTGGTGCAACTGTAATGGCGGGCCTCTAGTAATTTGTATTAGTTCCCTATATCTATGATATCAGTTATAGTTCATGATTATTAATGTGGAATTATTGGTTACTGTTCTAAGTATTACACATTTAAAAATGTTATCTGAGAGTGAACTGTCCCTTTATGTTTAAGTCTCTGTTGATAGATCATGTACACGTATTTACTATTTTGAGACAAATAGGTCAATAATTTTGTAGAAGTTTGGTTATTCATGATGTTTTGTGATGTATGGTATATGGTCTGTGCTAATATAACTGGAATTGTAGTTAATCAGAAAACACAGATATCCCAAATGTTTATGCGAAACATATTTTAGATTTTGCTGACTACATTTATTTCTAGAAAGTCTCAAACCTACAAAATTGTTTTAGGTTATTGGTCAAATATATCATATCACATTCACCAAACTTTCTTATTTGCCAGATCAAGTTATTTTGTTGTTGTGTGTGTATTTGTGTGTGCGGTCTTTTTTTACCTTTCTACATGATGCATAAAATTAGCTCTGCTATCTAATTGTTTATTCTAACTGTTTATTATAACAATTTGTTATGTTTATTGTGTCATCAAAAGATATAAAACACAGACGTGTATTATTATAACATTTTGCTGTTTTGGGATACATTGACATCCCCTCTGAGTTCAGAACTTGTAACTGACTTCCTATGTGTCTGTCTTCATGTTTTATGAGGCATTTAATGGGACAAAACACTAAACAGGGTACATTGACGTCCCTCTGAGTTCAGAACTTGTAACTGACTTCCTATGTGTCTGTCTTCATGTTTTATGAGGCATTTAATGGGACAAAACACTAAACAGTGTTTTGTCCAAATGACTCCCATCACCCCACGTACTTTGGCAGAATATTACATGAATTCAGTTTTCGCTGCTGTGAATTATCAAAAGTTTGTTAGATGATGAATTTCATCACTTGTCTGTCTGGTGAGAGGGTGATAGAATAGACAGTTACCTCATGAACAAGTAACCATAACAAAATTGTCATTTGAATCAATGTCACATTTCTTGACTTTTTAAGGAAATCAAATAAGATCCATAAGCAAATTAATTAAAGCATGTTTATATTCATCATTTAATTAATAACAGTACAAAAGTGTGTTGGGAGTGGGGGGGGGGGGGACACCCAAAAGCATGGATTTTCTTGTTCTGATTTCAGTAAGTTACAATAATATCTACACTGTTTTTATCTGAATATTCTGTTTATGTAAACTGACTGTTTTTATACTGTAGGTGATCCCTTGAGATTCCACTCATTTTACATCGCAGTGTGTGTGCCATACAACAAGAAGATATCAGTCCTTGACATTACAGCATACAGTCGTCTTGGGGCTAATGTCAAAAAGACTGTCATCTTGTGTTCACTCACTGATTCAGATCATGTGACTTATACCTCATTAAAATGGACTGGCATAACTTAATACCTGTTGAGTGTGCGTGTGTGTGTGCGTGTGTGTGTGTGTGTGTGTGTGTGTGTGAGATAAAGCAAATCCCAAATCTTTAATAGAATATCTTTTGCCAGTGAGACATATAATGTATCATCAATCCATTGTATTGTATGTTATTCCAGTGATCCTACCTTTTCTCCGAAATGTTTAGTTGTTTTGCTTTGCCACGCATAATTTTGAAATGATGTGAATTGTTGTGATAATGTGTATATTGCCTGTATTTTTGTAAAGCTCAAGAATCATGGGGTTACCATATGATACCAACATATAAAATTAATACCCTCAAAGTCAATGTGAGATGAAAATTAAATCTGTGTATAGGCTAATGCAGTTTCCAATGAGGTAACTGAGGGAACATTACACACACACAAGCATGGCAAAATATGAGGGACCACCTGATATTCCAAGCAAAATATACATACTCATATTTGTAATATTTTCTTTTAATAATACTATCAGAGTAGACTCTTCTATGGTCCAGTAACATTGCGTTGGTTCTACAAATGCCATAATGCTATTCATCTGAATATCTGGTACTCGGATGTTACTTTTGCCACATCTGTTGTGCTGCTTCAACACTCAAATGAAGGTGAGTAGTACAGTTGTAGCGCTATACGTTGAACCTGTACAAGGGTCTTGAAATAATTGTCTTTGCTACAAGTTGGAATTTATGTATTTTTGCCACCCACATAAATTTTAATAATTTTCTGTACTATTTTTGTGTCTTTAAAACATTAATATTTGCTTGGCAGCTCAAAAACATCCACACTACTCCTTATAAGCAGCTGATATTGAATATCCCAATATTTTAAGTTATCATTGTCCATTTTAAATTTTACATCAGACTGGTGCTGTAAAACACTGTCATCAGTCACATATTAAGCCATTCAGAGGTTCTATAAGGCTCTTTGTAGGACTGGAATCTGTCATCAAGTTATCATGAGTATTCCAATGCTGTTTTGCAGCTGTATAATAATAGTAGTGTTTCGATCATTTTCCAATATCTTTTGTATTTACTTATCTTTTTACATTCCTTTATCCTCTGTTAACATGAATAATGTTATTACACGTGCTGTTTCAATCCTACTTTAACCTTGTATCTTCCTATTTTTCTCCTACTTTTCTATATTTTCATTGCTACTTTTCTTTTAATTTTTGACAATTTATCACTTCATTATTAGACTATCACCCACATTATTGATTCATCCACCGGGTATCAGATGAGTTGCTATTTGAGCACGTGTAGGTCTTGGAAAGAGGGAACCACGCAGATTGATATTTCTAGGTTTTGATGAGCACTGGCTTAGTTCATATCTCCTACATATCGAGGATAAATAGGTTGAAATAGTCATGCTATAAATATTATATTGCGTCTAAAATAGATGTAAAAACATCAAAACCATGCAAAAAAACAACATAATAACAATGATTGGGAAAGTGGTTTATATGAAATGTAAATACTGAAAGTGGATTAGAAGATGCATATTATGTGTATGGATGTATTTGTCCAATTAGAGAGACATTCAATCACACTGTTAATTATATATTTGAGATCACATAAAAAGTGATAAATAATAGGTACTAAATTAACAAACACATTTATGGATGAATATAATTTCTCTTTAGTTATTTTTATACGCTCCGGTCGATATGTACAATCAGCCAGTTCAATTGAAGGCAAAGAATACTAATAAAAATTGCAAGAGAACTTTAAACTAAGTACACTAAATAATTACAAGACAAGTAACACATTAATGGAAGAAATTCTGAAGAGAAAAATGGAGTGGACGGCAATTTGAAATAGTATAGTATCAAAAAACATAAACAGACTTCACTCTGCCAATGGTGTATGTACTGAAACACGGTGAACGCAGATATGATTATACTGCAATTCTGGATATTTAATCTACGTTGTTGGTCCGCAGTAGTTGGTTCAGCCAACAGATGAAGACCAGCAATCCTGAACTACACACCATCAAAACTCAAATACCTTTATGCAATATATTATTTATTGTTTGGAATTTACCTCTGTTCCACAGGTCGTTGAACAAGTAAAACAAAATAAATCGGGGATATAAAGTGAATAAAACTCTTGGAGGAATTTCTGTTTTGATACTTTGACTCAATATAGATATGTGTTTGGATTCGACTCCTAGCTACTTGTGTTTGTGAGATGCTTCTTTAGGGAATCGTCTCTAGATCATATATATGTCCCAGTTGTGACCCAGGCCAAGACTAGATAGAGTAACTCTCTTATTTAGTCGCTATTTATATATGAACAGATTCATTTTATTGGAGACTTCAAGATGCAAAGGAAGAAACCAAAGGAATGATATATATATATATATATATATTAAAAAGTAAATTGACTGCAAGTTGGTTAATTCATCGCACTTAACCGAAAATGTTGATGAAGGATACCACAAATCATACTATCGAGACTGTTATCTACGAGTTGATAACTGCATCTGATCAATTCATGTCCCAGGTGTGATAAGTTTTTTTTCATAATCGTGCTCCGATCGTAAACATAAAATATCAATGCTGTAGATCGGCAAATGTTGACGGTCGTCTATTAATAGGGGGAATGGGCAAAAAATGGCTAATTTAAAACGACGCCAACATTTTCCGTTTTACAGTATAACACAATAATAAATCTCGTTGAACCAAATTAAAACGCCGCCATCTTGTCCAGATTATGAAATTCGCCAATTTAATACGTCGCCATGCATCTGTTGCCGCTTTAAAGTATTTGATATACATGATGTTTACCACGATACATAAAGGACGCCCACTCAGAAAAACTACATCATGGATCGGAAATATATATAAATATATATGAACATTTAGGGTCGATAAATAAATTCGGTGTTTACCATGAACTGCAACTCCGTACACGTTTAGAATGTTTGTCAGTTGCTAGTCTCATCAAGGTATGCTGAATATATATGGGGAAGATAAAAACCTTTAAAGTACAACAAAAGACTACTATTTCGCTATAGTATAATTCTTCTTGGTTCATCTGGCACTGATATGGATGTAGATGGTGAATTAAAAGTTCACAAGTAAGTTCAACAGTAAACGTAAAATAATGGGGATTATCTTGAAGCAGCCTACTCAGAATAGTTTAACCCACTCTCTGATCAGGATGTCAGCAAACGTAACTTGAAGTTTTGTAATATCTTCCGACACCTATAGGAGTCCCTCACACATGGTTCATAGAGTACTGTCTCGATATACTCCAAACAAAGTGTAATATATTATTATTTTTACTAGCATTAAAATTACAGAATTTTGTTGGTGCAACGCTTTCATTTCTAGATGAATATATTCATGAAGAGACAGTCAAAACGCTGATTTACATGGATTATTGAATTTCTGATGAAATATTTAAGCATTCCTGGATACAGAGTTAACAAAAGTACAGAAGAAATGATCCTGCATGATCAACAGTCATCTGGTTAGAACTTAGTAGATTCTCCATAACAACAATAGAACTAAATGGAACAATTATGTTTCAAACGGTGCAAAAAGAAATTTCATTATTGACATTCGTATGACGTCACGATTGAAGAGTCCAGATGATCGTATGAAAATTTCCATCTAGAATAACTTAATGGGAGTTGCCAAGTAGCATTTATAAGAAAAATGCAAAGATACTTAAGTATTATATCCCGACAGAAAAAGGCGACGCAGGTTTGTTGGACATGCAAAAGGGGCTAGATATGACCTGTATCAGGCATAGAGTAATCCGTGTTAGGAGGTATTTCAAAGAAAATTCTTATCTTCTGGGGTGTATAGGCGGAAATAGTGGCATCGTATGACAGGTTGGTTAAGCTATCCACGACAGGGTCGGTACACCATCCATCTCACCCCAACCATACTACCTGACAATTGTGGGGCATGAAAAGAACAATGGCAAGATAAAATGAGGTTAATGAGCAGCCATAAACAACTTTGCCATCATTAAAGTCTCCGTCGATGCTTACTTCCACATGTGCGACCCAAGTATAGAATCTAATGAGGATCAGGAGTCACCAACGATGAAAATAATCTCAACATTCTTGGAGAATTTGGAACATTCCATTATTGATATTCAGCAACGTCGGACTCAAAATATCCAATTAAATGATGACAAACCAGTTATCATTTATTTGACTTCAAGGTACTGTATACGTCATTGAATCTTCCATTATACTTAATGAGAATACAAATCATGTCAGCATAACGAGCTTCCTTCTATCATCTTAAGGACACCGCTGCCTAAAATTAGTCTTTACACGAGAAGCTCTTGTTACTGTGCTCCATGTCTTTGTTACATCCAGAGCGCCCTCATGGCGCAGTGGTTAGAGCACTGTTCTGCAAACCTTCAGATTATGGGTTCGAATCCGACTCGCTGCTATGTGACATAACTATATTATACCCCAGTCTTCCATAAATACGCTGGACAGCGTATCGATTTCAAGATGTTATCCACAACTTATAAATCTATTAATGACATGGCACCTGAATACCAGGTGAACATTAGTAAGTCATCCCGAAAACTCGGTGTCAGTCAGATACTACTCCAGGAGCTCCGTGTTTTGGCCTAGGTAATATGGCGATTGTGTCTTTACTGTGGTGACTTCCACTTTGTGGAACACGTACAGTACCGAAAAGTTCATATTTATTTGATAAACTGGCCTGTTCCAAGTTACTTTCACCGGTTATTAATATACACCATTCATATATTTTGGCAGGTTTTAGATATATCTAATTAGAACATCAGCGAATGACTCCTCTTAAGAAGTCTACATTATAGATTGATGGTTTGGAAGTAACTAACAAATAACTTAAACGATTTATTTTGTTTCTCTTGACGAACTAGAATACTTTTACATGTGTTATTACTAACTATTCTTTTTAAAAACTGACTGTTTTCTTTTGATCGTTGTATGCTTGTTTCTTATATAACGATACGAGTTCCATCCGTAATAAATAAAAATCTAAACGTTCTCCCCCTCTCTTCCCAGTCACATAGCACTTATTCAAGTTATTCACATAGAAATCGGGGGCAACGTCTAGGTCAGTTATATATATGAGACCGTTGTTGAAACATTCTGAATTTCAACTGTGGATGGGTAATTTCTGTGTTTTGGATATATTAGATCCTATGGTGGAGCTGTCAATGATCTGAACAACTTCTCGAATGTATTATAATCATTGAGGCTGTTTTTATCTTTCCAAGCACCCGATATCTAATTTCAAAACTTATCTGTCTCTTTTAGCTAATTTTTTATTTGTGGTGTTATGAATGATTTAGCTAGTCTTGGTGCATTATTCAGTTGGGCTTACTACACTAAATTAATTCATGTGACTGCGCACTTGTCTAACTGGACATATCAATTAGGAAGTGTATAACTGCATGTGCTAGTGTCTTCAGAATCTACGTTTACCCACAATTTGATGGGCTACATATTGACATGAGGGCATTTCTATGGCCCAACAAGTAGCGTGGTTGGCCACAGACTTCTATCACCTGTGTTCAAACTTCGACCGGGCTGTATCCGTATGGTTCTTTATTTTTCATTTTGCCGCATTACCTGTCTGTCGGCCCATGTCTACCAAAGTAGCCGCAAAATAGCAGCATTTTACCATATAGTTATGAACATTGTTGTCGTCATAAGACATTAGGATAGCATCTTTTATACTGTTAGATTGAGCTGTAGAAGTGAGTATTTGACTCTGTCTACTCGGCTATAGATAAACATCTAACTCAGTCGTTCGACCCATACATTAGTATCCAACACGTCCCATTCAACGGTAGTCCAATAATAGGTTTAGTCTAGTCATCGATAAATATCTGGCTCAGTCCAATCTGCCGAAGAAATAAATATAATAATATAGTTTATTCGGATCGAGTTCACTGATCAATAAACACAGATGAAGAAATATCCACATCACAGAAAGAGAAATATCATACACAGAAATATTGACATCACACAAGGTAATGCCAACATAAGATCGAGAGATACCTGCATGATATTAACATTAAAATCTGCTCAGTATATGAAAAAAACATTTAACAATATTTTACTGGTCGTTTTTACTACGAACTATAAACGTAATAATTATATAATACGTAACCATAAAGGGAAAAAAAATAAGCCAAATGCCAATTATAGAAAAATACCCAGTCAATGATTCACATTATATATTAGTTTAAATTCATTGTGACCTTGAAAACAGCAGATCTGCATAATTAAATTTTAAAATAGACACTCCATAATTATAAGAAATAAAAAGCGCTGAAATAATGAAAAGTGATTCTGTTTTGAACTAAAATCAAATCATCATCATTAATGTCAGTTGGTTAAGTTTGATATTGATGCTTTATCCGAAACCCGGATCTAACTAACACGAAGTGATGGAGGATTTATATGGGATCGTGTAGCTTTTTATATTAAGTTATAAGCTTATTGTTAGTGAAATATCTGATAGACTATCATCCATGGAAGATTATGGGAATAACATTTTTGTTGACATTAAATTAAGAACAAAACAATGTTAACAAAATAAGGTTTTATAATGAATTACAAATATTTTAGAAGCTGTAAAACAAACTAGATTATATATGTATATATATATATATATATATGGGTGGTGATTTCAGTATTAAATTAGTGAAATGTGAATGTTACCGAAACAGTTAGGACAGTTATTTTCAATGAGACATACGATAGATGATACCTTAAAAGTATATACCTATTAGATACAGATAGAGTTCTGATATTATGCGCACATACATACACATGTGTATACGCACGCGCGTTAGTGTATGTGATTAGTGAGAGCATGTATAGAGAGCTTGAAGACACTTATAGGATGACTATCGATAAAGAATATGGAATTAACAATATCGCTCATAATATTATGGTCTAAATGAAACAAACGATCCTAGAAGTATGCAATTCCTTAGGAAATCATTGAAATAAACAATATTTAGATTAATAGTAGAACGCCTGTTAAAGCTTATAAGAGATCTACCTATTCTCTTAAAATCAACCTTGATTTTCTCATAAGAACAAAAATCACAACAAAAAATCTAATCTTATACAAGTCATATTTGCAATAATTAGCGACGTATTTTAATCCGTATAATAAAAGTTAAAATAGTCAGAATTTGCAAACTTGTATAATAAATATATAATTCTGAACAATCAAAACATTATCGTCCATATTCATTATGTGGTTTATAGAAATACCATTAATCTTAACCGAGTTATGATATAGGTTAAAGAGTGACTCATTTCTTCTACAGAAGTAGTAAAAAAGAGACTAAGTAGAAGAGATCTAAATAATGTCTGACTTTCGATCAGAGATTTTTCAAATATTTTAGCCGTTAGCATCAGAAAAAAACGGATTTAAATCAACAAAACATAATACTGAATTTGTGAAGATCCTAACTAGTTTGTAGACGTTCAAATATACTACCTAAATACATCGATTCTTAATGACCTTACTTTAATAATCGATCAATTGTTTATTATGTGAATTTTATTTGAACGATTTTAGCATGTGAAACATAACTTTATTTTTATTTATTACTATTGTTAAACGATTTTAGCATGTGAAATTTAGCATTATTTATTACTATTGTTAATATTATTATCATTGTTATTATTATAATTATACAATTAATTAATTAACTAATAAATATTTGTTTGCTTCTTTCTATAATCATGTTTCAGTTAGTGATATGTGTTAGTTAGATATGTCTCTGTAGCTAAACTAGAAAGAAGCTCAAGGATCCAGACTTCAGTGTATTCGAATCCCAGGGATAAAATTGGGTGATTGTGAAAACATGTAGATATAGTATATACCACATTTTTTAAGTACATTAGTTTTTTAATTCAAAATCTTGCACTAAGATACCAACATCTGGACAATTGTGTCAATCTCTGCAAAAGAACAAGACAACCAATATCATATTGGAATCCAATGCTCTTTGGATGAGTCCTCATTATATCCTAACAATGCTTCATACATTTACAGATAGTGTCAGAACATGAGCTTTTACCTGTAATGCTTTCATTGTTTCACATTGAGACCGACCTTGTCAGGTTTTATTTCAAGAATCCAGATAATTCGCCGAACAATTTCACAGCCTAACTTCAACAACTATTTCTTATTTCGATATGGCTCAAATGGGCAAATCCCGTCTTGGTGCTACAATTGCGTTTTGGGTTTAAATGAAATGATCACAGTACCAGTGACCGATAAATACTCGTAGATCTCGTCTGATACTTTTGAAAAAAATCTAATAACACCAGAAAGATGATTACTACTCGTATAAATCTAATATTGGCTTCAATATCTAATAAAATAAAAATTATGTTGATTGACAAAGTATAATGACCATAAAAAATCTCATTATCGCCCTAAACAAATTTATACATAAATCAGTAAATTTTGTTGCGATGAAATTTATCAGAAATCAAATAAAAAAATAGAATTTAGGAAATATTATTCATTTTAAATTACTTACAATAGTAGATCTAGTGGAGTGACCTTTACGGTAAAAATATCCATTTCACATGGAGAACTCATTTTTAATACCAATTTGCCGAAAGTTGCTGAGACACTACCATTCGGTTTTGTATACCACTTAGTTGTTCACTTAATCGGAAATAAATAGAAAATTTTATAAACAAAAGTTGCCATTCCAGTATATCGTATTTAGTGAATGAATCCATACAGACGATAAGAAGAAATTCAGATAATAGTAAACCAACTACGAAACTAAATAGCTGATTGGTACGAATTTCGATTTAGATGTGCCCAAAACTACAGATTTTCCCCAAATAATCTGTCAAAACTACTGTAAATTATTGGCGGGCGGGGGGGGGGGCGGAATATATAATTGGGTTCAGTCCAAAATATCAATGTTTCTAATTGCCAGACTGAAAACTATTCCAACTTTTGTTTGTAATTAGAGTTTGGTCATTGGTAAATAATCCAGAGATTAACACAAATCTCCCAGAAGACTATTGCCACCACGTAACTCAATTCGAGATATGAGAGTGTCAACTATATTGTTTAACTTGAGAGGGAAGAAGAAATCTGATGATTTTCAAAATTATTTTCACATTATACAAAATAAATCGAAAACGATAAAGTAGGATATTCTATTGTGTCTTATTGGCAATAGCTGATGGCGTTACAACCTTATATGGCTTCAGTAAACACAGTCATACTGCTATCTATATATATATGACACGACGTCACTACATTGGTTCTACTGAGGATAAAGTTATTATGTTATATACATACATTCCCTGTGATTTTTGACAGCTAATAAAAAATCTTAACACAGAAAATATAATTGTTTTCATTATTTTAGATCTGCAATCTTTATACAGATCTCGGGAAAAGGATGAATTATTCTACCCGCGACCGATCCATGTTGATATACTGGATGCTAAAAAAGTTCCGAAGATTATCTGTCATTGTTTCGCCCAAACAATACATAGAACATTATTGTTAGATTTCTGGACAATGCAAATAGACTGCAAATTATATTTGGGATTATTGTGAAGGGCATCATGGAGAAATGGTGCTTTGTCGCTTATGTTTTAAATATGCTGTTTATCTAGCCAGCAACTTTTAACTCCTCTCGATCAAATCTTTGTCTATTGTTCTAAGCACTTTCTTCAGTAGAAAACGCAGCGACAAGAACTTCTCCGTGACACTATTCTATCATATTTTAAGATAAGATGGTGTCTTCTTTTTCATATAATTTAGGAATGTATTCTTCGTAAATATTCATTACTTTTAAAAATATTAATTCTAGTCATTATTTATTGCTATTTATATATACACTTGTCGTATTTTAATTATTTTAGTTATTATTTGTTATTGTTGTTTGTTTTCTTCATCATATTTTACATTTCAACTAATAATCCTTTTTATGATCTTTACCAAATCTATCAATATTTTAGTATTACGGATAACTTAATTCATTGGCTCTAAAAAATTTCTACCTCTAGTCAGGGTTGGGGTAGTCGTAATCGATTGTAATCGATTACATGATATCTCATAATCGCCATTTCCAGATGCAATGTAATCGTAATAGATTACATTGCAAATGTAATCATAATCAGCGATTACTTTCACAATTACACAAGGTGTTTGATTATTTACCATGTTATATCATACCAGAGATATAGTTTGGTATGTAGGGCAAAATATAAACAACAGAACTGGTTTACCCATTGACGGACTGTTGTCATATTTATACACATGAAGATTTGTTAATTTAGTTGTTCTGTGAACATGAAATGAAAATGTGTTGAAACACTACTTCATATGTTGCCGCCATTATGACTCGCATGAACTGGCATTTCAGAATAACTCGTGTTGTTTTCACACGGTTAAGCCCAAGTTAGTCACACAGCGAGCAATCGTGCACGGCTTCTTTCTGACACCGTCGTTTTAACTATAGCTCCAAACGATCCTAATAGGCCACTAGTCGGATGACAAGCCTCCAACTAAATTAATGCACGCGTTTGTGAACATAAACAATAATAATAATAATAATGTATATTTAATAAAGCGCCCTTACTAGCAGGAGCCATTCAAAGGTGCTGTACAAATAATATGTAATATAATAATACCCCAAATAAGGTCTGTAAAAACCCTGTAATGATTTAAAAGATAATAATTATTTATCTGTGAAAGCGACCTTAAATAGGTGTGTTTTTAGAAGAGACTTAAAATTTCCAAGAGACGACGCATTTCTAATATTTGCCGGCAACTTATTCCACAAAGTGTGGGCTGCAACACTAAACGCACAATCGCCATATGACTTGAGCCGAGACACTGGTACCTGCAATAGTATCTGACTGGATGACCTGAGTTTTCGGGATAACTTTCTAATGGACACCAGTTCACACAGGTATTCTGGCGCCATATCATTAATAGATTTATAAGTTATTAACAGAATCTTAAAATGGATACGCTGTCTAACAGGTAGCCAGTGTAGTTTTTGAAGAATTGGGGTGATATGATCATATTTTCTAGTACAATATAATCCTCGGTCGAGATCAAAGGCAAAGTACGGGGTTGGGAGGTGATCGAGTTCAAGAAAAATACCATTTTAAAGCATAGCAATAATGTAAGACTGAAAAGTGGTCCATTTACCGAGGGGTCAAGTTAAAGAGGGGGTCAGCGTTGGGAGTTTGACTATATTCTAATTATCCTATATATTATATAGACCTTACCTGGCTGAAGTCACGCCTCACATACTCCATTTCGTTACTAAATATACATTTGCCAAATATATAAAACAAATCCATTTATATTGTTTGCATTAATCTCAGCTTGCACTAATCTCACTTATCTCTACAAATAACTGTGCATTCATACCAAATGAATCACTTGCTCCTTTGCTCTATTGTGAATATTTATCTCAGAAATTGTACAACAAATTAACATCGTACATTGGCATCAAATTTCGTTGTACATTTTCATTTCAAGAACATACCATAAGGTGCGTCTGGTTCTTACAAAGCAACATGTAAACATTGTAGCATGTTTATATCGATATTATACAATTAACTGAGTGGATATTGATGAAGAATCACATACATGTTTTTATTATATGCATTGTAATCATGATTGTAATCATGATTACTTTGCAATGTAATCGTAATTTTAATGAATTCCAAAGAATTCACAATTTATATACATTAATCTTTGAATGATTGAACTTTTTCATCAAGTTTAGTTTTTAAGTCTGCTAATTCTTGGCTTTATCTGCGGGAAAAGGGTAAACCACTGCGTGGGTATAACTATAGTCTATGCTGTAAGATAACTAAGCACAGTTTGTGTATGTGTGTGCGCGTGCGCATGCATAGGTGTGTCCTTCGTGTTTCAAAAATCCTCATTCATGTAGTATCTTTTAACATGCTGTGATGTTAATCTTGGAGGTAGTAATTTGATATACTAGCCTAGATGCCAACATATTATACGCCGTGTCATTTTTTTACCCAAGCATTTTGACATCTTAGTGGCTAGGCCTAGCTTGTTGAAGAGTTTGGAAACTGACCACACAAAAAAACACACAACGTTACTTCATATCACCGCCTGGCCTCACAAATATTGTCATGTCACTCAGGTTTGATTGTGTGTGCATGATCATGATGGTATTGATACAATAATTATAGACAGAGCATCACATCAGGAATGCGAGGATAGACGTCACAGAGCAATGCTGGCTCGCACCTCTTACAACCCCTTTCTTGGCCGCCAACACTATCCCGGTATTTTCCATACATCAGGCCTCGAAATTTATTTTAAAACCTGGGAGGAAATGTTTTCATGGGGGTGTTTGTTTGTAATGCATTAGCTATTCAATACGGCCTCGTTGTTAAATCTTCCGTATCCGTGAAAATAACTCTGGAAAACGCTCTAATTATACTTGACACAGTGTTGTTATCACCGAGTAGCAAGCAATCACGTTTGCACCGAACAATGATTCTTAGAATTACCATCACTCTTTTGCTTTTTCGTGAACAAATTTCGGATTTCGTATTGCCGCTTCGCTGCCAATTTTATTGAGAGCTCCCTTAGTGCCGTTGGCAACCGTCAGGCGGAAGCACTAATGCTCCACCAAATGGTGAGCGGCGACTGGGAAAAAGACATTATCATCCATGCGGATCGTCTGGTTATAATAATGATAATAATAATAATATTACTTAATTAAAACCACCAGAAATTAGACAATGTCGATAAACAAGATTAAAATAACTTAGCAAGCATTACAGTTAAAATGTGCTATTCTGACCATGGCTTTATAAAACGCCTGTGCATTATGAGATTCTTATACAGATGTCTTTCAGTTGGGAGTCTACCTAAAAAATTATGGAGAACAAAAACATAGTTTGTTGTGGAATAACTGTTTGCAGTGGCTGTATTTCTAGAGCATTTAATATAGTAGTGTGATGATTGCGCTTAGGAACTCCTATACATCGTTTGACGAGTGTTCCTTGTAGTGACTCCATCTGATTCAAGCTGTTGCTACTGATGTCTACAAAGTCTGTGCCATAGGTCAGGGTTGGACAGCACATAGTATGCCATAAGTGAGCCTTCACGTCACTGCCTAGTCCAGGGTTGGACAATACAAAAGTATCACAGCTATGGACAAATGAAAAATCCGTGCTAGTTTTCTGTAGTAATTTCATTGATAAATACCTAACATTTCCAGCGCATGCGTACGTCACAACTATTCAAGTAGATCTATTTTAGATCCACTGGTTTAGGAGTTGGGCGTGATTTTATTGACGTTTGGCAATTTGTTCGATCTGATAAACTTAGCAGCAAATATTTGCTGCCACGTCAAATTATTAGTTGCTGTTAATTTCGAGCCATGATATAGATAGACATACAGACAAACAAACAGACAGACAGATAAATAGAAGGCTGATGGGCGAGTTAAATGATTGATGATTTTTAAACAGTTTTTCGTACATAAACATCAACGACATGATCATAATTTTCAGAGACCTGAGATCTGCTTTATTTCACCCAAGCACAACATATATGTTCTCTGTTTCAACATCTCACTACAAGCAAGTGCGTCCTCACGTACCCAATCATACATATCAACAACCAGGCAAACGCACATAATGACAAATAAATAAAACTAAATAAAATCCCGATCATAGCGTGTAAGCATAATAAATAACCAAACAAAAGTGGTCTTCTGGCCATTGAGACGAAATTAAGACAAATTCTTTGGCAACCGTAGCGCGTTATAACAAATTACCGTATTATCAAGACGCCATCTTTCTGTAAGTTCGTCAATAAATATGCCTTCGCACAACTTACATTTCCAACGCCGATAAATAATTGTGTCTCTTTAAGGAACGAGCTGAGTTCGTTCGGTAAATAGGAATACTGTCTTAGGTGACGGGGACCATTTCCACAGAGAACCCAATAATACAGCACTCCAAAACAAATAACAACACTTCACAGCAGCTAAACACCGAACTGTCAACAAACCTGGATAGGACACTTTCACCGATACTAAATACGAAATAATAAAAAACAAAAACGTAAAAGCCGATTAATCCTGACCGAATCTGACCAATCAGAGAACGAGGATTTAGTCTTTTGTTTTTAAAACGAGGATTGCTTTGATCACGCGCTCAGTACGTTGATCCCACAGACGGCAGACATTGTTGTTCTTTCGAGACCGGATGACTAAATCCTGGATATCCGCCGATGGCATAAGGATTAGTGGAGTAGGCTTCATTCTGGATCACCGAGCTGGAACTGTACGTTGGAGCTGTTGGTGGTAAATAGATGCCGCGTAAATTCTGAGCTGGAGAGGCTTCCGTCACGTGCTGCTTATCGGGCACAGTTTGTTCCGGTGACGAATGCACCTGTACTCGTCCATGCGCGCTGGTTACCGGACATACGTCATTTTCTAGGCGGCGCTTCTTATTGGCAGGTTCGGCAGAGTGTCTTTGCCAAGAAAATTCTTGATCCGTTCTTCGATCGGGAGATATCAGATCCGCTTTACACGACGATTGGCTGACACAGTCGGGAGAGCTGGCCAATGGCATGATAGATATGACCGGATGCAAACCATTGCTGACATCACCATCCTTCCGTATTGCTTCTGGATCCTCCTGATATGCCGATGTAGACCAAGACATCGTCGGCTTCGCCTCTCCTGGAGACACGTTCTCACTGTAATACTGGGGTTCCATGTAACTCTGGAACTGCATACATCGGCCGCTTACGTCATATCCGCCACTGAAACCTCCCTGGATGTCCGAATTATTGTACGACGGTATAGCCGATGCGCCGCTCGCTGTCGTCATACCCGGATATAATTGATTATCATAAGACTTCGATCCGTAAGGTCCGCCATGTTTATCTGTGACGTTACCGTTCAGGTAATACGCAGTACGATCTGCTGTATTCGGTATGCCATAAATACTTGGATGTTTGTTATATAATGGCGATATTGGTCGATCGATACTGCTGAGGAATATAAAATAATAAATATTAGACTAGATACACATTAAAAAGATGACTACATATTTAATTAATAAATAATAATAGTAATAGTAATAATACTAATAATGATAATAAGTCTTAGTAGTCATTAGTTCTGGATATTACTAGAACAACAATGATAATAAAATAATTATGATCAATATCCAACAAGTATCATCATTATCACAAAATATTACGATTCTTACTGGTCAAAACTGTCCCTAAATCCTTTAGCAAATGGATTGTTGTCGATTTTTAGCTGAGTGATCTGGAAAACAAAATAAAATATAAATTTCATTATCGGAATGGGGAATTTAATTATAAGTGATTATTAATTATTTTAAAGGGAGTTAATCAAAACAATTCACAACATACATTCATAGTGTCCTACTTACATCAGTATTCTGGTAAGCAGTAACGGCGATAAATTGAGTTTCGGGAAAACTGTGGGTCTGCAGATTCTTCTGCTCATGCGCACCACCGCCAACTTCAATCACGTGAATACGAGGTTGATAGCGGTGCATGGAATTAAGAACGATCTGTGATTGGTGGAAAATAGAACACGTGCATCTAAAACTGTCCAGTAGTTAGGACATTAAGGAGTTATGGATATGTTACAAATATCTGTATTATGTATGCTTAATAAATTAAAAATACTTACTAATTGAATTACATTTGTAATTTTATCGAGTTGTAACTTCATTCAAGTGTCAAATGAATAAATTAGTATTAGACAATAAAGAGCTTTTGATATAATTGAAGTGTGTCATGTCGTTTCATAAATATGTAAACACTGTGTCATATTTGTAATTTTATTTACTTCACAACCGTTTCGAAGTTTTGACATTTAGATAACCGAAAAGTGGTTTAGCAAGAACGGAATATATCAACAGAAGTTGTTTACCTAATTATGACGATTAATTAACACATGTCAAAAAGACAGTGAGTTGTAGTGACACACCTCCCCCGATACTAATATGTCGTTGTTGTTGTTGTTTGGTGTTTTTGTCTACTTACATAGCCATGTGTTGATGCCTTGTTGTTAGTTAATTTGAGCTTGTTGAAGACGATGTCTTGTTTCATCCAGTTAGCGCCACTGTTCGGAGAATCAGGATGAAGATAAACACGGCCATCTGATAAGTAAACAACAACAATGTTTAATAAACAAGAGAACACGTAAACAATTCGGGATAAATAAATAGAATATTTGCTATTGCTGGTTTCTCAAACAATGTGACTCAATTTAATATAAGTTTCAGTTTGTAACTGTCTCCATCCTACAGCTAATAATTAAATTGTTATCTGGTCAGAGCCTTGTTTGTTTGGAGTTTTTGTGTGCGTATGTTGTTTGTTTGTCTATTTGTTTGTTATTTTGATACGATTGGAATAAATGAAGATATTATGAAGTAAAATAGTGTGATGAATGCGTAGGCGATGTTTAAAAACCACTAAAGTATAATATATTTACACTGCCTAAATTAGCTCAGGCTTAAAACCTGTAGTCATATAAATTATTTCTATTGAAATTCTAGAAAAAAGTTAAACCAACTGGTGAACTGTTATCAGACTAACAATCGAGATGTCATCGCTAGACAGGGTTGTTTGAATTAAATCATGATTTAAATAATTGATTTTTTTAAATCATGCGTTTTAATTTTTCTGACACGTGAAGTCACATATTTTCTATGCACTTAGTGGATTGTTGAGTTAATGTTAGGCTCTTGGTGTTTAGTCGGGATGGGTTTAAGGTGAGCATTCACATAAATTCACCATTGATTGCAATCTTATGCCGAATTTAAAATTATATGTGTGGCTTACTTGCCATGTATAATAAATTAGATATTTTTTAACATTAAAAAAAGATATCCGATAAGTTAAATAGAAATATTTTCTCATTCTACAAACGAGTTTATTTTTACATCAAATTGACAAACCCTTATCAAACAATGCCCTACAGGTTTTTTTTATCATAGAGTATATTATCCGTAATATTGTCACACATGACACATTAACTAATAATGTACTATACATGGGATTCAATTATGTGAGAGCGAATTTGTCCAACTCCACGGATTATTTTACTAAATTATTTTGTGTATTAAGTACAGGGATACAAACTGATTTCCACAAATATGACTTACATCGGAAGTAATACTTGAATATCTTATTTTACGTGTTTAGTAAAGCTATAAGATGATGGCCTACATTTACAGATCCAGATTTAGACACGATTAGGGAGAAGCGTCTGGGTTTGCAGACGTCACATCTAATTGGCCCCATACCCGAGCTCGAACAATATTTTTTGGCGGACAGATTTCCCGTTAATGAGCCATATATACCTTCGGATCGGCAGGTGTAGCTAATTATGAACAGTGATAATTGATTTCATAATTCAGGGCGCATGACGTCCAAGATTTGTTTGTCTCGTATCGGCATGTGCTTAGCGCCCATCAACGCCTCTTCTGTCTCGAGGCGCATGCGCACCGCCGGATGGAGGGAAGCGTCTAAACAGCGCGATAATTGGGTATGGGTGGCGACGGTAACTCCATCACCTCCCATTGTCTAGATAAGTCACCGACGAGTTGGCTTATGGCCTGACATCTTGTCTTTGACGACCTGAGACCATATAGCACACGCCCTATAGTGAGACGGCCGCCATTAGCTCTCCCTGATAATCGACATTACGTAAGAGATCAACTATTTACCACCACTATCTAAGACACTTACTTGGCGGTAGTTGTTCAGCTTGTCCACAGGCTACCCATTTACCGTTCTGAAACTTCCAGTGATGAGGGTCGGCTAGTACCATGTCCACAAAGACGTTATAATGGCGTCGGGCATCTAAGCCGTTCAGACTGAACTGTAGCGTGGGGAACATCCGTCTGAAATGTGAACAAACGTTGATTAGCTAATGATAAGACAAAAAGATGATTACTCTATATATGAAGGGGTTCTCCCTGCTATCTATCTCTTCGTCTGATTGAAAGCGATTCATCCTTAATACAATTGATCATATACAATTCTTATTTAGCGGCCATTTCTACGATTTTACTAACAATTTCTATACAATAATATCATTTTTAATTAAGTTTAATAACAAAGAAGAATGATATTTAACAACGACATAACAGCAACGATCGCATAATGTAAGCAAAATATTTCATCTAGTTAATTAAAGTGAATTCAAAATAACTAAAACAGTTTTAGTTCGGGAAAATTATGTTTTCAACACACACGCGCATACGTGCGCGCACACACGCACGCACGCACACACAGCCTACAGCCTTTTATCTGCTGTTGGTTTCTTGTAGGTAAATTGTCCAAAGATACGCGAATTATTATAACACAGACTTCGTGGCTTCCTAAAGCCAGCAACACATTGTCAGCCAGCACATCTCTTAATGTTGTCAGTCAAATGTCATCGCTAAGTTAATTATGATGTGGACTTGACAGTTTGATTCCATGACATAATATCTGGTGACTCCGTGTCTTTGTTTCGCTTCCCTCGTCCAGGTTATTCAAAAAGAACAATACAATTGACTCTTAGTGTCAGCGTCGATGTAGCTAATTTAAACCGGGAAGTTAACAGCCATCGCTGAGGATACAACTTTCGAATAAAGACAATACAATTGCGGTTAAAAGCTCCCACCATCAGTACCATTCATCGTCAATATCCTAAAACCTACTCGGATAATTATTTGAATTTAAAAGCTGGCAGATTTCATATCGGCATAATTATTTTTATATTTTCCGGCATCGTTTTGTCTTCTTTAAAACTAACCTTATCTCAAATGCTTAAACACGATTCTATGAATATATTTGCATTACATTATTATGGTACCGATGTTTAAGGAACACTGGGTTTCCGGGAAAATGGCAGTAGTTCGGTATTTTCTATGATGTCAGTAAAATTCTTATAAATATTGTGATACAACTGTATGATTTACAGTAGACCATAATGTATGAAATAAAAACTTTGTTATTAGCGACGTCAACTAATTAATGAAACTGTAAAACCTTATACTTTTAACACCTTATTATCCCAGTTTCAGACGCCATAGACAATGACGTCAGAGGATGAGTAAATTTCTCTGTATTAATTATCTATTTCCTGAATTATTTCCGTCATCTTAATAGCTGATTAAATCAGCCACCAGCTGGCTGTTCATCTTCATATATAATCATATACGGCGTTGCCATGGCCTAACTGGTAACGCGGTTGGCCACAGATCAATAGGGCATGGGCTCAAACCCCGGGCGGCCTATATCAGAAGGTTGTTTCATATTTCACTTCGCCGTATTGCCCTTAGACGTCGTTCGACCGATTTAACAACAAAAATGGTCATAGAGCAGCAATATTTTATCGGGTGCCCTCTAACTGAGTCGGCTAAAATACGATGATATCGATTCGACTATAATGACAGCCATGATGCGACTATATTGACAGCCATGATCCGACTATATTGGCAGCCATGATGCGACTATATTTACAGCCATGATGCGACTATATTGGCAGCCATGATGCGACTATATTTACAGGCATGATGCGAATATTTAGATAGTCACGAACCAGGCGCATATATATATATATATATATATATATATATATATTTCTTAGCTTCTACCAATTTTTTTAAAGTCTTGAATTAGCAATGAGATATTTCAAGTAGAATTAAAAATCAGTTTCAAGGGAATATATTCTCAAGATTGTATCTTAAATAAATCAACTGCACAGACATGGTTTGTATCAACAAACTCGGTGCAGTAAGAAACTGATACTAAACCGTTTAAGTTCTAACAGAACACATGGCAAACTGACAAACTAGTTGACAAACAACAATAGATAAAACTCTTAATGAACTGTGACCACATCTGAGGAATGGACGAATCTGCCAATTGCAATTACTACACAAGTTGATGAGCGACCACTTAGCTAAATCGATCTATCAATAATAGATCATCTGCAGCAGCATCATCAACATCATCATTGGTGTAAATAGTAATGAGCCGATATTATTGATTGTCTTTGAACTTCAACAGATCTTTGTAGAAAGTTGTTTTAGTAGTTAGTCTTGTAGTTTGCTGTTTCGTATACATTCGGTATAACAAAAAAAAATAATCGAATCATACAAGGATTTTCATCCAAAATTAGAAGCATTATTAAAAACACTTACTGTGTGTGTGCACGCGCGCGCGCGTGTGTGTTTAAAGTGCCCGCACGTGGTACTAGGTGATACATTATAAACCGCTTTATCAAATCTCAAATCTATAGATAATAAAGCGATTTATAAATACAATAATTAATATACAAATAAATGATGACCTTACCTTCCTTGTTTAGTGATGATCATCTCTGTAGTATGAGCGTGGAATCTAGTCCAAAGGTCTCTATTACATAGATACACTGAAGCTTTACTCATCTGAGTTGAGGGATAACTCGGACTAGTTCCCACAAGAGGCACATCTGAGGGCGATAGAGATGTCGTCGATACGTTATGGTCGGTATTCAGATGAGACAATCCGCCGTGATGGATCTCGGAGGGCGGCCCGTATCCTTGCTGTGGATATCCAGAATGCAACTGGTCCGGATACAACTGCGAGTCGACCATGTGTCTGGCTGGCTGATAGATCTGGCTGTTCTGTGCCAGTTCGGCCGGAATCTGTCTGTACTGGCCATTCTTCGGGTAACCAACCAGTGGCATCAAACCCATGGATGGTCCACTGGGTACGGATGTCTCTGACATAGGCTTCAGTGTGATGTACTTTGGCGACTGACGGTCATCCGGAGTTGACATCGACGGATGAGCCGAGTACATCTGTCCGTAGCTACTCCCGACGGCAGGCAGTCCCATATGGCTGCCGTGCTGGAGTTTGTTCTCGTCATCTTGGTCCAGTTGTCTGTTGTACGGTAGAGCTCCTCCCACTGTCGTACTATCGCAGCTGCTTTGATCCGAGTTCGACGGCGGTTGACCGTCGTCGGGAGATCTGGAATCTTTCAACTTTTCTCCGCCAACAGCTTCAGTCGAATCAACGTTCGTCAACATGACGATGGTTGGGGCGAGGGATCGTTGCTCTTTTGGTCGACGTTGAAGTCCCCCACACCTTTACGGCAACGTGCTAAAACCTAACAGTCGCTTGACGGAGCCGCCTAAACTGGCACCTTCTCTTACTCTTTAGCGGCGATTGTTCGACGTGTAAGATAATCCTGATAGTCCGTTATCACACTTTGACCAAGCGTCGGCGACAAACTCTAGCGGTTTGGAAATGGCTTCGACTGGAAACTCGGCAGAGAAGAGGAGGTGGGCGAATATTTGTGCGAAGTGAACCGGGCACCAATCTCGGAGCTGAGTGGAACGTGTTGGCTATCTCGGAACGATATAGAGCTTATAAAGGTGGGTCGCTGTACAAACGCTCGACTACTGGTCCGAGGGGGGGGGAAATCGTCAGTGGGAGTGGGGGAGGCGCTGTTGGCAGAGACATGTTGCTGCCAGGTAGACGAGAGGTTGGCCATGTTCTAGGTGCTAAACACTGAGTCACACCCTAAAGTTTGTAACAGTTGCTGATTGGAGGCTGGCTCTGTCCGTCTGTCTGTCCGTCCGTTTGGTTGGCAGTTTGTTAGTGACACGGGTGAACACACTGACGTCATCAGAACTTGTTAAATGATTACGTTAAGAAACATACGTGGATATGATGGCCGACCGGGGGGGGGGGGGGTGTGATCTTGGTGATTCCTAGATACTGACGCTGAGTGTATCCGTGGGGGGAGATTTGTTTACATATTTCCTCATCATTAATAACCGTCTAATGGCACACGACAAAAGTTTTGGTGATAATTTTTGTTAGCAGTTCAACGTATGAAGGATGATGACGATATTTATTGTGTAATTTCATTACGTCACTAACTAGCACGCTCCTTGTTTGTGTGCGTACGCGTGTGCTTGTTTACATAAGATACAACGATAGATGAGGCTAGTTCCAGATTTAGGTTATATATTTATACTAACAAACAATTTCTCTGAATTTCAAACCGCATTACATAGACAATTAGTGATAATAATGTCGCATCTCATGTCTAGTGATATTCTATGAAATCCTTAAAATAATTTATATTTTGGTGATTTATATACTCCGTATTTCTAACATTTGCATAAGGGTAAAATATTTGATATTCTTGTTGCTGTTTATAATCCGTATACTGTATCACTATAATTAGGGTTCATTCGTTCGGAAATTGTCCACTCAGCTAAACCTGTACAATCCAAAGAAAACATCAACACCCCGAGGAATATATCGGTAGAACTAGAGGTCTGCTGAATGAATGATGGCTCAATTAGAAAGCTAAGAGTATTGTGATGGAGATTTGCGGAAAAGTTTGTGATTTATGGTTTAGATTTATTAATGTGTTTCTTGCTTGTGGTAATACCCAGTTATTAACTGACTCGAGTTATTACTGTATACCGCCCCTCATCCCCCCCCCCGCCCCATATGGCATTCTCCATTTTGTCAAGATTAACAGGTCACGCTTCCCAGATGTCTTAATAGGAGATAAAAATTGCCTACTAAATTATTACACTAGAGTTAAGGAGAAAACTACGAATGCCACGAAATAATAGAAAAAATATTTAGGGATGGATTCAAAACTTGTAATATTTATGTCAAAAGTAATTTTAGAATCGTAATAATTCAGTACTTTGCAGAAATATGAAAACCAATAAGCCGTCCGTCCGTCTGTAACATTTTATAGAATCATTGTATAGTGTATAGTTCTAGTTAGTACGTTGTCATGTTCAGAAGACAAACGCACACGCACGCGCGCGCGCGCGCGCGGACACACACATCACACACACGCACGCACAGTTACCATGTTGTCATGTTCAAAGATAGATATGAACATATATATATATATATATATATATATATATATATATATATATATATATATATATTGTCTTCTGAACATGACAACATGGTAACTAGAACTATACAATGAATCCATAAGACGTTATCTGTATTTTGTTGTTATTATTATTATTATATAAACGCACGCACGCACGCACGCACGCACGCAAGCACGCACGCACGCAAGGATAATCGCAGTTGACCACATAATATATAATTGAATTACATATCAGTTTTATATTTGTAATATGTAATTACAAATCCTCTATATCTTATATCATCTGTATATCCTCTACAACTGAGGACACTTCCATATTATAGTGTTACATTCTAAAACTGCAGGTTCTGGGTCCGATTCTGACTTATACATATGTTTGTGGGATATTTATCAAAGGAATGATGTCCAAGATGTGGTTCGTATCGGGACTAAGTCAACCAATCAACCAATCAACCAATCAACCAATCTCTATATCTCAGAATAAAATTGAACAAAGCATGACACCTGCAGTAGACCATCTATTTATATTTTCTATATGATCTATATAAATATATATTTCTTGGGAACAACAAAGAAAATCATATGTATTTCATATTACTACGATAATAAAAGTACATTTCCCCAGAGTGAGTTTATATATATATATATATATATATATATATATATATATATATATATATATATATATATATATATGGGGGCGTGTGTGTGTGTGTGTGTTTATTATTAATAGCATATTCCACATCTACAATACAATCAAATAGCATTAATTGAACTTTGACAGAGTTCTAAATAGTGTTATTATAAATAACAAATGTTGTGTAGACAGTCAGTGATATATCACGACCTTTTGCTGACGAGATAAAACAGAGTCGCTCAAATAGTACATAATAATTATTTATTAATATCGTCAGCATGGAAATATGTTATTGTTGTGAATGCCATGAAAAATAGTTGTATAGATAATCTAAAACACAACATAGTTTTATCCAATATATACTGGATAAAACTGTGTTGTATTATATATAAATTATACAATTAATTTTCATTTGTACATATACTCAATTCCTATTTTATTATAATATTTATTTTGAGCAGGAGCTAATGTCAAACTATTCTCATTATTAACTATATAACAGAGTCCATAAAATAATGATCGTATTTAACAACAAACTCGAATCGCATTTATCGATGAGCTTTAATTATATTAATTAATTGCCCTAATTATCAAACTATACAATCGTCTATTAACTAACCCATATATCTTCGAAAAAATGGTTACGAAAAAAATCACTTCTACTGTTACAATATCCCTTTTATTTAGACGTCACTATTTTCTTATATCCTGAAGTGATCAGAAATAATAAGCTACGGAGTTATCCTCATTACAAGAAACGGTAAATGGCGCAGTTAGCTAATTGGTGACATCGAAATTTAATTGATCAAAGAAAAATGAATAATTAATATTTGCCATTTCAGTTTTAGCAATTATTACCGACACTGGTAAAAGTCGTAGTCTATGAGAAGTGAATGGTATCGGACAGTGATTATGTTGTTGGCCGACTTGGTTCAGTTGGCATTCCTATGCTGCCATTCTCGGCATATTGTTGGCAAATATGTTTTGTCCGAAGTGTGGAAAACACCGACAGCGGGACATCAGCGAATAAAGGGCGAGCGACGTACTGGGCAGGGTCGACTAGCAAACAAAATCCAACCGTAGGCCATTGAAACCGTGCCATTAGCTTGTTGATGAAGATGGTCAGCCGACGGCTTCATGTCTCCGGCGAAGAACGACATGTCCAGGCCTCAGCAGGTGGTCTGCAAGACGTAGAGGGGATTCGCAGGTGAAGATATTGTCCGCTGCTAAGTGAGCCAATTATTAGCGATAACCAATTAATGTTACCGGTTGGTCATGTTAACTCTGGCTGGAACCTGTCTCCAGGTGCCGGGACGATAGATTGGTCAATGACTTATATAACAAAGACGTCAACAAACCATATTATTGTCGTCTGGTGTATTGTAGGGTATGGCGGTGATGATCATCAAAAAGATAATGTTATATAATGTTGCTCTATTGACTTCTGATTCAGGTTGAAGTCACCACCGATCGTAACTAGCTTCGATTCTGGGGACAAAGCATGTCGTCAAAATGTTAACTTTTAGACAGAGACCTGATATTGCTGGTATTATTTCGGCAATCAGAAATGAACTTATTCCTAATGATTGTTGATTTTCTCATAAAGAAAGATTGCTAACAAAATAAATTCAACAGAGGTAAGATGTGGTAGATTTATATTTATATTACACATTGCTGATGATCTGGTAATCTTATCCCCATTTGTATCAGGACTGTCTGAACAGATACAGGTGTGTGGACTTTATTGGATAAATCATGATATTAAGGCCAGGTTCAACCCCATAAAATTTGATTTTTATAAAAACAAAAATGTTAAATTCGAAACTAAATAAAACATATAAATATTAATAAAAGTGCATTTCAGTAGCCACCTATCCTCCAAAGTTTTTTTTAGTCGTGTGTGCAAACATATGTCAGAATATCTAGAAAACTTGTTAACTGATGTTCATGAAACTTTGCGTACTGTTTAAGTTATATCAACTGAAGAAACTAATCTAAAATTACTTGTATTATTCAATTACTTACAGAGATGAGACAAGTTATATCCATGACAAATATGTGATTTTGTAACCTTTGTACATTAAAAATCATAAAAGTTTCAATATTTGTCTGATCCTGTTTCTTTTAGTTCATGTTAAAATATCATATATTGGCATCATACTGTTAAAATATCAATTTCCAGTAATAACCATGACACTTTGACATAAAAATATTCTATATATTTTTCGTTGGCGGCCATCTTTGGTCATGCGACTTGCTGTAATTGGGCCATTATTCAAATTGTTTTGCTTTGGATGTCATTATACATTGACAATTTTACGACTTATAACAAAAAAGATAGAAAAATACAGTTATACCTGCCCTTAAGTACAATTCCAAGAAAGCAATTGTATTAATATGCAATAAATATGTTTAAGAAATTGATGTTCCATCATTTAAAATAAACGGTTAAACAATCCAGGAAGTGGATAATGTGATATATTTTGGGTCACTTTATTTCTAATACATTACGTGACGACAATGACATTGCTAGAGGTAATACGCTACTGCGGAAATTTTACAACTGTTCAACAAAATTGAAGCTGACTTAGAACTATCAGCTCTCCTATGTTTACTGCTCAGCTGAAGTGGAATTACACAGTAGTAAGTACGCATAAACCTTACGTTGCTTACGATAATGTGTTTCGTTTATTGTTAAATCAGCCTAAATAAAGTTATAATTAGTAAAGCTGTAATTAGAAACCTTGTCTATAAATTGATCCTGGGATTTCACGACTCTTGCAATAAGATGATAATTGGAATTATCAACAGTGATTTACTGTGACAATCCAGGATACGACAACATTGGATTAAGATGTTGTATTTACATAATAGCTTTGACTGGATGTACAATTATGGAATATTATTTTATAACCATGTGTATTGTTTTATGTTTTTCTAGTCACTTGTTTGTCTAATGTTTATATGGACCTCTGAACATAATAAGCTTGGAATAATGATATTAAGTTGAATTGAACACAAAGGATATTGTTTCTATATGTAAATAATAATAAAAACAAAATAATTAAGTTGTACAATTTATGCATGATAAACTAAACAAAACTAAAATAAACTTAACGTGTTACTTATTCATTTTATTTTCGAAACGAATTAGTCTTAGAGTATTTTAGAAAATCTGTTTATTTTGAGCCTAATTCCGATCACTATTTCTATAGAGATAATGATGAGCCAATTAGCAGTATATAGTACTTTCGTGATTTTTTGGAAGATTCTTCTAAATTTAATATTGATTATTTATACGTCTAGATCTGTTATCTGTTCAGTTGTTATAATGTTCCTTAAATGTGGATGCATATTCGTAAGTTAGTTTTAAGGCTTAAAAACAACTTGAATACGTAGAATATAAGGTTAGCTGAACACTTGATATGTTAATAAAATATGCCTTCTTCTTATAATTAAACTATTCTATTAATAATAATAATAATAATAATAATAATGGCTGAAATGGCCGTTTTTAAGGTGGCTGACAACTTCAGATGAGGGAGACGCATATGGTCTGTAATTTATAGCTTCCTCATGGAGACTTATTCCAAATAAATTTAGAATTTAGAATAGATGGCATGTTTGATGGAGAAAATTTTGCTAGTTGCCTGGCTGGATGAAAAACTTCTCCTACTATAGTGCCACGGCCGAGGCGCGAACCTGTGACCTCCCGCACAGAATGACCTTAACCATAGGTAAATAGTCTCATACTCTACCCATGAGGCCAAAGAGGCGGTCTTCAGGTTAGCTCAATCCCTTATAGTTAATCTGTATAATCAGGTTATATGTATATTACCTGAATTTGTCAAATAAACTGTATTAAATCTCAGTTAGCAATAGACGTCTTGCCTGAATATCTCAGGTAATATATACATTTTCCTGATTATATATATATATATATATATATATATATATATATATATATATATATATAATAGATTTTTACTTAGAGGTAATGATATCCCTTTTCTATTTTACTAATTGTGTTTGTCACTGCACCTTGATCTATGATTGCACTGACTGATATTGACATATATTGACTGACTGACACAGATGAGGGCCAAGCTTGTCTTGTAAATAACAAATATTAATAATTTTAGGCATTGTTTCCAGATAGATGTTTTGATGTAGTTCAGTTAAGACGTGATAATGAGCAAGTGAGTTTCATCTCGTACCACAATTAAAGGTTTTCCCATACCAACAGCCTACCACCTGCAGAAAAGTGTCACCTGCAATAGTATCTGATTGGATGACCTGAGTTTTCGGGATGAATTCCTAATGGACACCAGTTCACACAGGTAGAAGGAACGAAGCTGTCAGAACTCTTGCCCAGGTATGAAGTGTTAGAATGAGCCATATGCATACATCTTGATTATACTGGATGAGGTTTTAGAAGATGAAAGGACACATTCGATAATATGTCCAACTTTGGAATTTGTGTTATCTCA
The DNA here is from genome assembly GCA_025642065.1 of Paralvinella palmiformis. Classification (NCBI taxonomy): domain Eukaryota; kingdom Metazoa; phylum Annelida; class Polychaeta; order Terebellida; family Alvinellidae; genus Paralvinella; species Paralvinella palmiformis. Next base: position 337,404 of record JAODUP010000095.1, on the reverse strand, counting down.
AATGAATCCACCAAGTTTTGGTTACAACATTTGTTATTCAACTCGTTTAGGATTTTTCAATTTAAAGGTTTACTCAATGTACGTTTTCACAGTTGTAGTAAAAATGTTCCCAGCTGGCCCATAGCAGGGGCGGATTCAGGATTGTTTTGGTGGGGGGTCTGAACAAGGGCGAAGCCGTTATGCAAGGCATAAAGTGCCGAGGAGGAGTGGGTTGGTAGGTGGGCTCATCCCCTTCTCTGTGGAAGAAATTTGGAAATCAAATAAAACTTGGATATCTTCTGAAGCACTACAAAATCTGAATTCTTCAAGTGTATACTGTGTTTAAATACTGGAAAGAGTAGACATTCATGTGAAGAAAGACCCATGGTATGAGACTTGGTGATTGGTTCAGTGTATATACAGATTGTTAGGATTATTGGGGTTACTCGATTTGTTACTAGAAACATGAAAATGTGTCCCAGTCACAATCTGACATATTGTCGCTAAAATATTTAATAAGCTGGATGGCCATTTATTTCAAGATGCATACTTATGAGAAAGAAACAATGATGTTTAAAATATTTATTACCTCATCTAGATCTACATCATTTAATCGAAAAGGCTAGTCTTGAACAAACAGCTAGCGTGTTCTTTAATTAACCAATCTGCATCGATGTCTTTACTTTAATATCTTTTCGTTGTTGTTAAGGCAGAAAGCCTTGTGTCAGCCACCCAGCTCCTCAATTGACTTTTGATTAGCCTCAACATAGAGAAACGAGGCTCTGCTTCCGCAAATGTGGCACGCAGAGTACACCATAATACCAATAAAATTATAATATTCGGAAAGGAATCCGGATCTGCAGATACTAAAGATTTCATCAAAGTATCGGGTAAATTGGTCCTGTCAGACTGCCTAGACAACATATTGAACTATCTGGATACCTCATTATCTAATGACCCCGGAGTTAGCAGGATGTCATGCCATGATTTAAATTGCTCTGGGTGGTAGGCATGCCTAGTTTGACAATTAATATATAATAATAATAATAATAATGCATGTTTATATAGCGCCAGAACCAGGTAACCCTGTTCTGAGGCGCTGTACAATGTTATTGTCCCTGATAACCTGATCCCTGATATTATTATCACCCAGCACATATCTCAACTCCCATGGGAGCATACAACGCATGCTGCCATTAAAGGTACAACGCGTTACTCAAACACATAGCCATCGTGTCCTCATTTTTATGGATGAGTGAACATGTCGCGACTCTTTAAATATGATATTAGACTCAGCAAAGCACTCGATCACTAGCCAGCAGTTTTCTGCAGAGAAATTGTTCTGCAACTGTTGCAGTAAGATATCAATAAAAGGAATGCCAATTAACCTCTTGTAACAGAGGTCTGTCAGCAATTACCCTGAACCCTTGCAACTCATGGCATTTACTCTTCAGTACTTATATATGAAGCCAGCTGTTTTAATTCGTCGTACCATCTCTTGAATTCTACACCACTGTCATCCTTCAAACATTGAATCTCTGATTTCATATTGTCAATCATTGTGTATCCCTCAAATACGTCAATATCTCTTCTTTGTAGTTTAGCTGACAAACCTTTCAAACAATCCAAACTATTCTTCAATACTTTGAAGCCAACAATAACTCCAAAACTCTGCAGACTACTTTTCAATCCACGAGCCGTAATTTTGGTCACACAGCCAATTCCAATGATGTTCATTAACCTCTGGATAAACATATGGATTAACCATAGCATCAAGGGAAGTGACATCGTGTTCATAAAGCTCACCAAATGTTTTCAAACAATAATGTCTTTCAACCCAGCGTGTCTTGCACAAACCTTTAAGTTTCTCGAGGGGAGTATTGGGCCAATATTGTTTGAGAGCAAGCTTCAGGAAGTTTTGCTTCTTGGGAGAATTGTCCAAAATTGTACTTACTATGTTATTATTTAGCAGACAAATCACAATTATATTTCATTTTATACTAACTATAATAATAATTCTAAATAATAATGCTATCAGACACACATTACACAAAACTCAATGTGTGGTTATTTAAGAATGACAAATTCGCGGTACTACTACTAGTGATTATGTCACCAAATGATATATTGCATTTAAAGATGGAGGATCCGTACTAGAGATTGCGGCAGGGTTCTGACCCTCTGAGAGGTGGGCCCTGATCATCAAGATTCTTCCTCCCTTGATTAGATTAGCATTATCAGATCGATACGATATAAAGGCCGAAAACAGCATCCACATCTTGAGTGGTTGCTCCTTTAGTTCTGTATTTTAAAACTTGTGTGTATGATGGAATATAATCAAGGTATGTGACAAGGGATTTTATCTCATTTGTTTGGTGGGATAGTCATCTTTGTATGTATCATATGCATTTGATTTCAGTTCCAATATATGCACCGATGAGCTGAATTGAAGCATCCAGTTTCTTTATTTTCTCGGGTGCCACCTGGGTGAGATTCTTTTTATTTAATGTTAGTGTGACAATGTTTGGCTTTTTTCTTGTTTTTAGGTGGCTCAGACAGCTGTATAAAGTACTTTGAAAGTATATTCTTCCCGCAATGAAAACTGGCCTTAATCGTTAAGAGTAGGGAGTGTTTACGTGTCAACTAGGATTGTAAACAAGAACATGGATCAGTGACATACATCTCACTAAATTATCTTTTGTTGGCTTTCCAGTTGCAAAAGACAAATATATCATTCAAACGTTTCTGATCTTTAGCAGTGAGCGTGAATCACTGTACATAAAAATTAGTATTTCCAAAACTGTAAATTACTCAGTTTGTTGTGTAAATATTCAAGATCTTTTATTCAAGTTCCTACTGGACAGATAACAGTTTCCATTATTAATAAAAACTATAGCTGCTTATAAACATGAAAAAATGACTAAGAAATAACTTAATATGTTACCAAAAGTTTGTTGTGGATATTTTGCACATTTTAACACAAAAGTAAATGGCTGTTCACGATAAACTGTATAAGTTAACCCCAAAGAGATCATAACTTGACTGATAATTGGGTATTGTATAAGTCAGGCTTCTGAGGCCAGTATCGGTGTCAACTATATTACGAAAAGTGGAACTCCGTATTCTAATGTGAAAGTGGCACAGCCAAAATGCTCATTTTCAGATATTCATCATAAAAAAATCACTAAAGTTCCAAACTGATTCAAATTAATGACACCCAAGTCAGTGGTCCCTGATATTCCTATCACTTTACTAAGACATATATTATTGCTCCCCAAGCTTATCCTACAAATAATGGCTTCACCTTGGAGAACACTAACATAACATACTAAATTGTTGGTCACCAAAATCCTTAGTCCAAACTCTCTACAACAAGTGTTATGCGTGGCATCAATAGACCGATCGAGGCGAAATGCGTTGCATCGGTTACCAACTGCAGCCTCGGGTTAGAAACAGCTATAGAGCCCACTGTTAGTAAGGGATGGCAACTTTTCACTAACGGTACAAACTGGAAATCTTTCAGAAAATTATTTCATATTACACGGAAACTGGGACTAGTACTTCAGCTGAACGATTGTGTATTTCCAAAGGATTTAGCACAATAGTCATCAGGATATAACCCATTGATTGCGCGGACCGATCTTTCCCGATGAATGACACAGCTAAGCCTTCGTTGATCATGTTGATTCGTAGGGGATTTTTAGCATAGGTTTCAATAGATTTCAAAATGAGTTTTAAATCAAACTTCCAGTTGAATGTAAATTGATTTTAATGAAGATTTCTAAATATTTATTGTAGATGTAAAGGCCGGGCCATTTACAAATATTATTTTTACTTGTACCTGGGAACTAATCATATATGTATCACCTGTATATTATTTAAAAAATTTTATTACATTAGAGTATTAACATCCTTGACATTTAGATGTAGTAAACATTGCACGAATGGCTGATTCAGAAAATAAAACAGTCCACTTTTAATACAAGATGTTATGTATAAATACCAATGTTACAATAATAGGAATCACCCATTATTATTGAAATCTATTTGATCATTGATTTTATCCATTCACATCGTCATGTCAGATGGTAAAGGTTCTACAAAACTAAGTTTGAACTAGACAGGCCAGACCATCACAGCCATGCAAATCACGCTGAATGTTACTTAGTTTAGTGGCATATATCTATTGGATGAAGTCTATGCCATTCCTATTAAATGCAAAATTATGATCTGGAGATCACATACCCTTAATGGACTATAAATAAAATCCAAACATAGCTGGTAAATAGCCTATATCAGCTTTTCAGTAAGACATTTATCGGCGACTGCACGCGTATATCGCCATGGAATAAATAGTGATTCTTAGACTTCTAACCTGGGACCGTAGTGTGAAATTCAGCCGCACGGTGGCGCCAGGGGTAATAGAAATTACATGCAGATATTGATGGCTACAACAAAGAGCAGGATTTAAATGCCAAGTCGCGGTGACACGGATACAAATAGGTGGGGGAGAAAGACGGGAGACCAGATTCAGGTACTATCATTATGAGCGCATCATTTCTTACGATAGGAGTTTGTACATTTCACTGTTTCAGTGTATGACGTTAAAATATAACTTTTCATTTTACCTTTAAAATGATTCTTCGAATTACAAGAAGGGACTGTACGAATCCACTTATTCCATATTCCAGGAAAATTATAAATAGGTAGTCTACTAGAGAATGTGGAGTCGCATCGAACAATGCTTATCAAATCAGATTGACGCGTCAAATGATTTCCCTGCATATCGCAATTTAAACTATACACGCTCTCAAATTTTAGTGATGAAATCATGAATAAATAAGGTAATTTGAAACTCATGTAAAACATTCAACTTCAGTATCTTGGAGCATTTAAAAGGGGATCAGTGTGGCTTTTGTACCACGAGTTGTGAATTATCCGTCAAATTTTTGTTTTATACAAAATAGCTGCATTAGCATTTCCCCAAGCTAGGATCCCATATGAGGATGATGATGATTGGTGTTTTACGGCTACTTTTGTCCACATGGTAAGCTAAATGGGCCGAGCGACCTCCAAAGGTAATGAAACGAAGTCAAAGATGAAACAACTTTCAGATATGCCCACGCCGAGATTCTAACAATGGGTAGCTGTGGTCTTAACACGCTACCGTTAGACCACGGAGGCGCCCGGTATCCCATATGAGAGGTATGAATGTATTAAAGCTGCTTATAATGTTTTTAGACTAGTATATGCAAAAAAAATTCACCTGGTTGATACCATATATAATAATCTGGAGATTTTGTTGTTAATGTGAGTCAGTTGGTATATATTTTTTATTAACGGATTCTTTAAAAAGTCATTATAATTTATCTTGGATGTCGGTACACTTTGGCTGGTTGCCTCACCTATTTTTGAAAAATCATTATTAAATGCCTCAGCTATTATAGTTTTATCTGTTAGATTGATATTATTTATGTTGAAGAACTGAGTGATGGACGATTTATCATTATTCTTTCTTTCTTTAGTACTGACCAGGTCCGTTTTATGCTATTTTTATTTTCTTCTATCATGATTGCGAAATAGTTTATTTTCATGGTGCGTCTAACTTTATTAGATAGATATACAAAGTTTTTGTATAAATTAATATTTTATTCTGTTGTTTTTGTTTTTTTTAGTTTCTTTTTTAATATTTTTGATTTGGTACGAATAGAAGTTAGCATGCCTGGAGATATCGATGGTTCACGTTTTATTTATTTTTTGTGTATCCGTTTCTCAGTTAATGGAAATGACGCGTCGAAGATAAGCTTGTACAACGTTATACATTTATTATAAGCCTCATTTGGGCAGTCAATGCGCATGATGTCAGAGAAATCAAGTTCAGCCAAACGGTATTTAAATGCAGATATATTTTATTCAGTAAGTGATCTACTAGTTTTCGTAATTTGCTTTTGTCTGTTTGTAGATTGTTCAGTTAGAAGATGAAAAATACCAAAATGATCAGTCACGTCTGTCAATATAATGCCAGATTGAATTGAATCAATACGAGTGTTGTTGAAATAGATGTGATCTATCAAGGTGGCTGATGAGTTTGATATTCTAGTTGGTTTCAAAATAACTGGTAAGTAACCATGTGAAAATAAGCCATCAACATAATCATTTGAATTGGTAATTAAATCGGTCTATTAAAAAGATGCCTTCCTCCAATGAATAAAAAGACACTTCTAAAATATTTTAAGATGGTCTACTTCATTCTTAAACATATTGACCACACAAAAGATCATAATTTATTTTTAACCGTAACACATAGAGTGGAAAATAAAGTAAGAAAGATTGCCACTTCAGTACACATATTCAGGCATATTATATATATATATATATATATATATATATAAAATCAGTTATTAGTCGCCTAATTAATATGTCCATTTTGCATACTCAGGTGATACCATAGATAGTTTTCACAAATTCATCTCAGTTAGAAACATGTTTCTAACAACAACAAAAAGCTATGGAGTAGAGCTTTTGGAGAGCTCAAGTTATGTACTTAAGTTTATGCACAGCATAATATTGTGATTACTTCACCTTGTCAAATATTAGTGATATCTATTTTGATATGTACCGGTAATGCCCACGACCTTTAACGTGACAACTTTTTTAAATAACGTATCCCTGATAATCCTTTTTGTCACCTTTAACATGTTGGAAGATACAGGGGGGGGGGGGTGGTTCTATATACTGAATGGACAGCTGAGATTTAGCCATATAAATGTTGCTACTATCAGTTTTATTTATAAACAAGATTTACAGATATTGCTTGATGAAAGAGTAAATGTTTAATGTGTAAATTTACATAGATGAAAATATTGGACTTACTTTTGAGACAATTTAACAGTTGATGGTTGTTTGTGAACTTTTGGTATTCTAATTAATAAAAACAAAGAAAATACTTAAACAAATAAAAATATTAATAACATAAACCTCTCGTTTTTGAAAGTACCTGTATAGATATAGCTAATCGCACTATGAAATGCAAAAGGAAAATGGAAGACAAAAGAAGTGTGTTGTTAAATAATAAACAATATCTATACAAGGAGTTATGATATTATTTGGCAGAATAACACACGCTTGGGCGATAATGAAAGATATTAAACAGACTCTGATTTAGTGTTTATATAACTACAGTAGTATATGTGTTAAAAAACAATCCTTACGACAATTAAGCATAATTTTTCAGTAGAAGTGGTCTCTTGGGGTAGGCTCCAATTATTTGCGTGCTTAAAATGGCTAGGTATATGTACAAGTTCAGTTACTGTTAACCTAAGAAGTATTTTTTAGTGTTTCATATACCCAGCTACAACTCTTCATGTACCTAACTATATAACTGTTTCTATTAATTTTTTTTAACAATCTGTATAACATAAATACTACTCAGAACAGATTTTTTACATGTATAATATTAAAAATGCTATCCAGGATAGATTTTATTTCAGTTACTGAATATGGTAATCATTATTATAAATTTTCAGCAGTATGAACCTATATACCATTTAATTGACTAGAACATTACTAATGGGTACCGTTATTTTCACAAAAATCCAAACAAGACATTTAAACCACTCACTGTTCAAAAATATTTTGAAGAATATAGAATTAGATTAGAAATAATTATTTAATTTTGATAAAAGTAAATGGTAAGCCATTTAATTTTCTTTAAAAAGAGAAACATATTACCAAACAAATGCCATTAAAATATCTGTCAGCTATGCCAATTAGTAAGTTTATTTCTAACATTAACAATACTTTTAAGAAATGAATCAATATTTTCTTCACTCAATTTACTGTTATTACATGTCTCAAATTTTGAATACTAATTTTAATCCTGCCTTCTAATATTATATTTCCTGTATATCATAATATACTAATTCAATATAATTCACAATGTATATTTACATCACTATTGTGCTTTTCAGTAAGTGAGAGCTTTGTTTAAGCACGATGTAAGTCAGAAATGGTACATATAACCGAGGGAAGACACATTAAAAAAATTAAATGACCAGATAAAGCAGCCTGCAAATAACTCTCTGGTATCTGAACACCTTCATATTTAATAAATTGTCTGAAACAACTGAGTACTCTAATCAGGTTTATTTCACAAGATTATAGAGAAATAACTCATACACAGTGACTGGATTTCACCACATTTTATCACAGTAACTATTTTGCTAGATTAAATAAACACCATTTGGCAGCTAGTTCTTTATAGTTTTACCTAACAAAGTTTACATACCACAAACATGTTTACAAAACCTGATCATCAGAAAAGTTAAGATCACATTAGTAAATACACTTAAATACAAAGAAAGCAAACACAGTTACAAAATACAGAAAGAATCAAATAACATTTAGGAAAAGTAGGATTTTATTTATACTAAATGAGAAAAAACACATTTCACAAGATGTACTGATTAATAATGTACATGTAAATATATGTATATATGAATAATACAGGAAACCATCTCCCAATTAACCAGTTGAGTGATGTGTGTGAAATTTTAATCTAAAATTAAATCAAAAGTAAAAACATCTGTAAAACAAATATGACATGCTGTAGAAAACACATACAACTAACATTAAAATTGGACTTTAATCAAAAGAAAATGGTACTATTAAACAGGCTTTGTACTATTAATCTTCTAAACTTGATACCAATAGTATATGAACAACACAGAAGACAAAATCAATGTTTCTCAAAGTTTTTACAATATATACATAATTTGATAAACACCAGTTGAGTCAGTTGGCTGTTCAATAATCGGAACCAGCACATTTTGTGTCCTATTTGACAAAACTGTTAAAATGATTATCAATGCGGAAATTCAGTCTTTTTAATTATCATACATACACACACAGTGTTTATTCATCAGTGATGGGATATGTTCTAAGAACTTTGATGTACAGTCCTATGTTAAGATGTTGTAGACATATTATTTCCTTGGCCGAAGACTGCAATTCTACAAACACTCAGCTCCCCAGAGGTTAATACAGTTAATGCCAGAATGTGAACCATCTTCACACATGTTATCACTTAGCCCAACACTCAACCTCAGTTCAGTAACATATCTGTTGTATAAGGCTTTTCATAATGTCTAATAACGTGCGCAAGATAAGTTAAAGTTCTGAAGAAGAACATATCTAACAAGATTAATCACATGTCTGTCGATTGTCAGTGGTATGAACCAATAAGTGATTCTTTAGGTTCAGAGCTTCAGTAAATGTTTTGGCACACAGAGAACACGAATAGGACTCCTGACCAGAATGAACTAACATGTGCTGTTTTATATTATTTATGTAGGAAAACGTCTTAGAACAGATAGTGCAACAATATGGCTTTTCACCAATGTGTGTGAACATGTGCTTCTTTAAACTGTCAGTGTGTGTAAATCCTCGGCCACACTGTGAACATCTGTATGGCCTTTCACCTGTATGAATCAGCATATGTTTTTTAACAGCACAAGCATGTGCAAATCGTTTGGAACATTCGGAGCAAGAATATGGCTTTTCACCTGTGTGAGTCAACAAATGAACCTTCAGGTAGCTAGAATATGCAAATCTTTTTGAACATATGGGACAAGAATGTGGTCTCTCACCAGTGTGAGTCAACATATGTTGTTTGACATTATCTGGACGCGAAAATGTTTTAGAACATATGGGACATGAATGAGGCTTCTGACCAGTATGAGTGACCATATGTTTCTTGACACCACTAGAACGTGCAAACGTTTTAGAACACTGTGAACAGGAATATGGCTTAAGACCAGTATGAATGAACATGTGTTTCTTCAGACAGGTGGATGTCTGAAAGGTCTTAGAACACTCGCAACAAGAATATGGCTTCTTACCATTGTGAAGGAACATGTGTTGCTTTAGCTTACAAGGACGAGAAAAATTCTTAGAACAGATAGTACAAGGATACTGTCTGTTCTTTTTAGAATTAAGGAATATGACAGGTGTACTGTCTTCTTTATAATCTTCAGTTTTTACATCATAGTCAGAACCTTCTTCAGAAGTGAAATCAGTGTCTTCTTGTCTAATCATTTTGACATCATGTCCACTTTGCTCTTCACCAACTTCTAACATTTCAGCATCATCTTTCCTGTCTTCATCTGGAGGATCAGACTCCTGATTATCATCATTGTGACAAGAATCCTGTAAACCAAGAGATGACATCCAAGGTGTCTTGTTTGTTGTGTGATTACCATCTTCATCTTTGTCTTCTTGCTTAACTTCTCGGAACAGAGACAACTGATAAGCATTTAGTGGTTCATTTGCTGGCCTCTTCATTATGTCATTATATGCAGCATATTGCTCTTCATCTTCAGAATCAGTGACTTCTTTCTTCACTAGATGTAAGGGTATCTGATAGTCACTTTTACCCATCACTTCACTGTTGTCATCATCATCTTCATCGTATGCCACTTCTTGTTTTAGTTTCATAAGTAAACTTTGTTGACAAATACTTGATGTTTTTCTTCGAGGCATCTTCAGCACAGTATTAGCTTCAGTTTTGATTCTCTGTCTGTAATTTAAAGTTCATGACAACAATTACACACCAGAACAGATTAAAGAAACCTAATCACTCTTTCAGTTAACAATTAATAGTGCAATATGCTCCAGCAATGAAGAAATCCAGTAATTAATAAACCAAAATAAATATCATGACTATCATAGAAAAGAAATGATTTTTTAGTGGTAAAAGAGGAATGTGGACAACATATCAACTAAAAGCAAGTTTATTGTTAATATCACAGTGGCACAGATTGGGACAAATAAGTTAGTGGCCCTTATCCGATGTTAGTGGCTCTGAAAGTGGAGTGGCGCGGCCAGTGAGGCAAATGCTGCCGGGGTGCTATAAGCCCCACCAAGAAAATGTTGGATCGAACCATTTAGGAGTACTTCTCAGGTATATTTCAAGTAATATGAGGTCTTTTCAGGAGGGATTTGTGAACCAACCACCAAACTGACTAGTGGCAAATTAACACAGTCCACACCCCAACAAGAACAAAACTTTATTTAGCTCAAATAGAGAAAATATACATGCGTGACTGTCAGATTAAAAAAAGGAACAATAATAATACAGTTTACAGATAAATTTTCAAAAGTCTATCAATTAATTCCTCCTTCAAATCCAAGTCAACACCCAACTTCAAACCACAGTCATTATACAATAATCACAGTCTTCCAGCTTTCTACATAGCCAAGAATCCTGAATTTTATGGCCCTGGTCGTAAAATTCCGGTTTCAACCATCTGATTCACTGTCCAGGCAGACTTTCCCAAAAAAAATAGGTCAGAAGGTGAATGATGAATACAATGCATACGCTAACCCAATGTCACATACACATTCGGATTTTCATGCCGCATTACACATAACGCATATATGGAATCTGGAGTATGGTCGCCTGATGGGCAAGTATTTTGAATTAAATGGTTGCCCTTAACAAACAAATAGTCCCCAGAGGCGAGTTGGCGACCACTAATTTTCAGCCCTGATATCATGAATGAATGAGTATTTTGTTTAACCTCAGCAATTGTCACACATGAGATACATGGCAGCAGAGTTGGTTTAAAACACCCAACCTACAGGTTAGCAGCACATTACTCTAAACACTGCACTGTCAGAGCACCCAAATATCATAAATTAGAACTATTAAATATTAAGCTTTACTACAAAGAAAGTTTTTACAAAATGTTACTATTTTACAGACACTTTTATGTATGCAGCAGATTAAATGGACCAGGTGATCTCCAAAGATAATGAGGCAAAGTGAAAGATGAAACACCTTTCTTACATAGCTCAGCTAGGGTTTGAACCCATGTGCTACTGATCTCCATGGAGATACACCAAAGAAACTTTTAAATTCACCATTATCAGAATACACTCTTCTACTTATGTTCCAGTTATTGACGTATCACAATTTTCATGCTTAATGGTTAGTTTTTACATATTTTTTAACACAATCAATGCTGAGAATACAATGTGACATTATAATTCTGAAGTAAAAGAGATAAGAACTATAATATGAACTGGAGACGTATAAAGGTGACGAACATATATTTAAATTTTATCACTATCTTTCTTGGACAAAGCATTTACTAAACCATATTTAACACAATGCTGAAAAGAGACAAGATCTTGACATTGAACTCTGGGCATCCCCTGTCTGTTAACAACATTGTCTTGATCTAACTGATCTATATATCACTGACTTGTTTTATATATTGGAATAAAGTGAATGTAACTGCCAAATTCAACATGAATGCAGAAGTTGTGATAATGTTCATGCAAAATTAATGCATTGATTTTTTTACACGCCTACACAGCTGTTAAATAATTATCATCTTAGAAGATAACTTCTGGCAATGTTCTCTTGGTTTAGGGCATTATTTGTGCAACTTAATTACAGTTTGGAAACATATGTACACCATAGTAACACTTAATTAAATGAAAAATACTAGTGATAAGCAATTGCATATATTTTGCATTTTTATTTGATGCATTGGGTACATTTCTATTTTAGCAATGCCAGGAGACTGTCAAAATGCTTAATTTTGGAATTAGATTTTCTAGGTCTGTTGTAGATACTGCCTGAAGTTGCAAGACAATCACATGACATCAAAGATTGTTTCTAAAGAGGAAAACGTGTCTCATTGAGGTAAACCAAAAATGCTGTGATTTCATTGTCGAAACTATTGCTGTGATAAGGCTAGCACCAATAAAAGAATATGTGCATGGTAGCCTTATCACAGTGATACTTTTTATGGTGATTTTAAGTAGATCATCATAAAGTTTGAACTATTTATATGTTTCTTGATGAGTGGGGAGTTATAATTGGTTTAAATTTACAGATTTCTGGACTTGAATACCAATTTACTGTAGAAATAATGATTATTCACGATCAAATGAAAATTATAAAGGCTCAAAAAAGCTAAACTATTGGAGAGATTTTGAAATCCCAACTAAAGGAAGAATATGTTATAGAAAACATTGTCGTAGGCCAGATGATCGTCAAGGAATACACGCCAGTGGATATCATTTTCAAGCTGAATTTGAATATCAATGTAAAAATAAAACCAGTAATTCAGAATAGGAGTCATGGGGCATTTGTAAAAGGTTAGGTACCAAATCTTTCCGAAACTAAAACTTTGTGTAATTTATTTTTGGCCGACCCTATGTTTTCAGTGATTTTGTTTTATCCAGACTTAAATTTTCCATAAAACAAGAATTAAAAAAATTATAGCCTTTGGGGTAATGAAAGAATTATTAATGTGTAATGCTGATTTTTTATTATTGCTTAATTTGATAAAGGTTTTGTGTTATCCACAGCCAAAAGTCAGCAATGCAATGTTCCAAATTCCCCAAGGAAAATGAAAAATTGGATTTATTGACAGGATCCAGTGATATACACTATACTGTTTTTTGTTGTTGTTAATCTAGAAAGTGATAAAACATCCTGAAACAATTGATTAAAATCAAGATGAATTCACCGAAAGTGAGTGAATTCATAAAAACTGGCAAGATACTGCATATTTCGTAGCAATTGTTTTAAGATGGTATAGTAATTTTAACAAATTCACACAAAATCTGTTTTCTGTAGTAAAAGATGGACTCATGGAGTTATTTCCACATTGGTATCGGAATGGAATGTCATTCATAGAGTGCATGAAACTGAACTGGTTTCTAGGGAATAAATCAAAGTGTATCTAATTCTTAGATATAATTTAAATTTGATAACAATACTCAGAATAATAATGGTATGCACCATCTTCACAACCAGGGCTGTTTCAAAATGGGACTGTCCCGTTTTGCAACCGGTATGTATGGTTTTAAGAATACCTGCCTGTTTAGCAAACATGGGGCATCAAAATATTGCACTGTTATTTCTAAATTATCTAGTAAAATTTTATGTTGTTGTAAAAATTAAATTAAATATAAATTATATAGACATCTATTTATAGATATATGAACAAATAAATTCTGAAAACAGTAAATTATTTGAAGTTGTTGAAAAGGGATGGCAGTTTTGAAGCGGGAAGCGGACTAATTCAACAACTTCAAAAATATATGGTTTTCAGAAATTATTTATTGTGTTTTAAGGATATTATATATATATATATATATATATATATATATATATATATCTAAATGCATACAAACAGATGCAAAATAACAAATTCATATTTTACAAAATGGTGCACAATCAAATTTATCATGATCTGATCATGCCAAGGCAGTGCTAAATCAAATGGTAGCGAAACGGCCACCCATCTTACAACCACAAAGCTTGTGGTGCAGTTGTGAGGGTCCAGTATTAAAGCAGGCAGGGTTTGAGAAATGGGTCAGTACATTAATTATAATACTATTCTATTGATATATAGACAGTGTTATTTTCCTTATCTGATTTACTCAACATCGAAGATTGATATCATTTAATATCACATATCTAGATCTATACCAATGAACATCATAAGTCATACCATTTCAATATCTAAAGCTACTACAACTATATCTAGTTTACTATAGATATAGTACTAATCTAGTAATTTAGTAGTTGTAAACCTACTCAGCTACGGTGAGTCTGTGTAACTATCGACAGATCAATAACAATAACACGAGAATAAACTGCATAACTTTATCGGTTGGAATTAATTAAACAAGTATCTCAAAAATTTAACCAACGATCTTTACAGAAAAGTTAGGACGTGTTCTTAAGACTGAAAAGTATATAATTCGGTCTAAAACATTAATTTATTGATAGCTCACTAACTGTACCTCAAAAGGCGATAATGAGCGATAAATGATGAAATATCGAAAAAAAAGTCTCTACTGATTGAACAAATCTAGACTTACAGTTAACATTTAGTAGGTGATAGAATGTTCATAAAACTATTATCATTAAATAATATCGATATAGGTAAATTAGTTATACAGACAGACTAGCATCCACAAACAAACAGATTAACCTCAAAAATCCCAAACGAAAAACTCTTCACAGAATCGCCATACAGAGAGGTCCTGAAAGGGGAATATCACATCAATAGGCGTATATAACAGCAACAGGGAAATTATATAGGTTTACGTGTATGACCCATTGACAATTATTGCTAATAACCGAATAACAGTAATTTGTTCCCCATTTAAATAATAATACTTGTTCATACTGTTAAATTTATATATAAATCGTTAAAACTAATTATAATGTTGTTTAAATAATATCGATATCTTGTGGTATAAAATAAAATTTGGAGATTAAAAACCCTCTATATATATATATATATATATAGCATAATATTCTGGTATGTGGACATGGTCAATTTGGGTATTTAATAATAATGATAAAGTATATTTAATAATTAAAGCTCCCTTATATATTAGTACAGTAGTAGGATCGAGTGGTTATATAAATGTGTGGACGGTTTACATCCAGGAAGGTTCACACACAATTTGATGGGATGTTTCATATATATGTATTTCTAAAACTTAACATTATTTAATTAGAGGGGAAAAACTTCATGGAACTAATTATTAATTAGATGCTTTATACAGATATTCATAATGATCGACTTTGTCTTGCCCCGTATATACTCCTCACCTACGTACGTATAGGACTGGTTTATTTTATTTTTGATATGGTGATGTATTTCTTCTTATATTCTTAGAAATAAGTTTGAGGAAGTTTTTACATGCGCCTATACATAATAAAAACTTATAATTTATCATTTTCAGTGATCACTTACAATTTGGATCAAGCTATACTTGTCTACAAGTGCAATTAATGGTATTATGTCAATTGAATTGGAATTAGTTAACAACCGTTGAAGAATTTTTACAATTTGAACTTTTCTGACATGTATGTTTTCTTGAAAATGTTATTTGCATAACCTATATATCATGTGTTTGCTGGGTACGTGTGTCTGCGTGTTTCTATTACACACACACATATATATATATGTGTGTGTATGTGTGCAACCTTTCTACTATTTATTTATTTACATCAGTTCATGGTTTTTATCATTAATATAAGGCATGAACCATAAAATAAATATATAGTTTCCCATAAATTTTTTTCCTGAAAAATGGGTAGGTATAAGCTTTTATTTTTATTTCCAAAATTTAGGGAAATGTGTTAAAGCGAATTATAACAGTTGAAATAGTTTTCAACTGATCCTTTTTGGTCATAAATATATTTTGTAGGATAATTTGATATGTAAAACCGTCACTTCACCCACCCATGGTAACACTGAAGTTATTCATTTGACATTTTCCGTTATTATGTTGTTTTTACTAAATTAACCTGTGGCGGGTTTGCATATTTAGTGTATTTTTAAGTCTGCTGATTCTGTGCCAAACAATCTGTTTAGTTACAGAAGACTCCAGAAGAGTTAGGAAAAATCCATTGATTGGCTGAAAACTCGATCTACCGTATTTCTGTATTGCTGACACGTTAACCGCAGTCAATAAAAGACATTGGATAAGAGTCATACGATGTATCACATCAAACTCAAAGAAGTGCGTGAAATGAGGTATTTTAGAGAAAGTTATAAGGGGCATAAGGGAGTATATCGTGATCCGTGAGTGGGGTTTTACTTTTCTGTGAACCGTAAATTTACTTATTTTCTTCGTGATTCGTGAATTAAAACGTGCCTAGCTTCCTCGTGAAAAGTGTAGAAATTTTGAAACGAGTGTTATTTTTACGATATCCTCTGACATGGGAAATTCAAATAAGAAGAAACGGGAAAAGAAGATGTGTACAAGTGGCATCATTCGAACTTTTTAAAATTCACATAGTATGGGGGATGCAAGCATCACACACACATGTAGTTATAGAATCTACCGAAAATTTGGGCTTTGTGTTTTCAAAATGATAAAGTGGTATGACATCTCTAGAATAGCAACAGCTTCTATGAATATTGCCGGCATTGCTAAATTTCACGTGCCTTTAATTTAGAATGTCAACGCAAACGATTTCACAGTTGTACTTTAACCAAAACAAAAATATATAATGGATTTATTGAATGCATAACCATACACACATCTAGATTATTTATTACACCGCATACACATAATTTTACACCCACGGTAGCTCCGCCACCTCTTATTCATGATACACTGACACAGACTAACAGAGATTCATCGCCATCTGCACGTCACACAACATCATAGACATGCATGTAGGTGTAAGCAATTCGTTCAACACGAGACAATAAAACACGAAAACAAACATTTATTCAAGTTGCCAGTGGCATATAAATGATACAGCGGCAGAGAATCAATCTCCAAGAAACTGAACTGGAAAAGGACCTAGGAGTGCATATTGAGCGACTGCTGAATATCAGTGCTCACTGAATAATGGTCAATAATGGAAACAAAATACTTGTCTCGATTAGATCTTACAGCTACCTAGACGAAACATCACTGGAGAAGCCCTACACGTCACTGTAATGCCACACCTAGAGTATGCCAACAGTGTATCGGTCCCAGTTTACAAAATGGCGGTCTGTTGCTGGAAAACGTGCAAAGAATAGCAACCCGTATGGTGCCTACCTTAAAGGAACTGAGTTATGAGCACCGACTAGCCAGACTAAATTTGCCAAGCCTATATTATAGAAGAGTTCGTGGTGATATAATTGAAGCACACAAACATGTGAAAGGTACTTACTCAGTTGATACCCTTTACATCAAGCTGGAAGACACAGGTAGCAGAGATCACGAGTTCAAGTTAAAGGACAGGGCAGCTATATAAGGCTGTACGTCTCAACTGCTTTTCCTTGCGAATAACTAATACTTGTAACAGGCTTCTATAAGACGACGTGGACGCACCCAGCATAAACAACTTTAAGCCAGACTGGACAAACACTAGACTCAGTATTGGTATAGCCAAGATTCGGTATGCCTAAATTGAATTTTAACGGGTTCATTATTTGAACGGCCCAAACTACAAATAGGCTGATAAGCCTAGCTAAAACAGAAGAGGATACGATTATCTAAGATAAAACCAACCACATACTCACCATATGACTTGAGCTGAGACACTGGCACTTGGAATCGTATCTGACTGGATGACCCGAGTTTTGGGGATGACTTTCTAATGGACACCAATTCACACAGGTATTCATGTGCCATGTCTTTGATAGATTTATAAGTTATTAGGAAAATATTGATATGGATACGCTGTCTAATGGATAGCCAATGTAGTTTTTGAAGTATTGGGATGATCAAATTTTCGAGTATTTCGAGCTGCACTATTCTGAATCTGCCGAAGTCGTTTTATGTTATAATCAGATGCGCCATATAACATGGAGTTACAAAAGTCTCCTTTTTAAGATGGTAGTAGGCAGCATGTCATACCGATGTGACATGTTCATACATATTAATGGAATTGTTAAAAATAATCCCTAGATATTTTTACTCATTTTCAGTCATCCCATGCCGGATATCAAAAAACAATGTTCTAAACCCTTCAATCTATTTTGTTACCAATAGGCCTAATAAACATAATTTGTATATTTACTAGTAATTAAGAGGCTATGCTTAGACTTGTACATAATAATGTGTTTCTTTAAAGGGGATACTAATATTCATTTGTATATTAAATCATGAAAACCAAATTTATCTATAATTCTGATTAATTTCTTCTGTAATAAATAACATATGTAACAACTATAATATAAGCATTTAATTCAATGTTAATGAAGAATGATTATCTAGAATATATTTAACCTTATATTAAATTGACAAAGCTTTAATTGGATATTGATTCGTTAATTCTAATTAGTTCAGTTATTCGTTAATTAATTTGCCCAAAACTTATCTACCAAAATTGTGCAATGTTATGAATACATATTGGTTCATATCCTGCAATGTGTTTATTAGAGAATATGAGCAGAACAACATAGTAAGCAAGCATGTCTAGAGTGGACTTCAGATGCTAGTCGCATTAAAGAGATGTGTTCTCAAGGACTGGATAAACAAAACCCCTTTAGCCGTGTCTGGACACAGACTTTCCACAAAGAGGTTTGAAGTAGTGTATCTGGATATACAAATTCATTGAAACAGTGTCATTAGAAATCTGTACACTGCACATAAATGATGGTGTTGTGGTGTTGGTGTATTTTTGACATGAGTACAGGTATTTGGAATCTTGACTAGTGAAGACATAATACAATTTGTTACTGAAAACGTCCTCCTTTTGTGGAGTATTTCGGTATGGTAAAGGTCTTAACAGAAAGCTCTTATACTTAATTCACTAAATTAAAAATGACACATTTATGGTTCTGTGTGTACCTTAGAAAAGCATCTGTTAGTTTAATTTTAAAATTATTTATTATAATTTTATTTCCTAACAAATTGCTTGTGTATGTAGGATGTGGTGGACAATGACGGCTATGGTGCTTTCTGTGATGGTTCTCTTGCTACATGTGAGATTGTGTATTACGACTGGGCCAGCTTTTTCATGGATGACGACAATGATTCAGATATTGAGGGATTTTAAGCCACTATGTACTTCACCTCGACTTATACGGTGAGCATAAGCCTGAAGAAAGAAAAAATATTGTTCTTGAGTTATCTGCTGGGTCGAATAATAATATTAATATGTGAGTATATATGTCCAGTACTTGTTCATGCAAACACAAAGATAATGTTAAATAAATATAATATATATCAAGTAACTAGTTTTTGCTCATTTACATATACATAAAGTAATTAATAAAAGTACTTCACTGACATGAACATTTGTTTACATCAAGATTGAACATTATTTTAACACATACAAATATTGTAATATATTATTTTGGTTCCTTTTTATAACTCTTCATGCACACATCACACTAATCTGAATGACTCACTATATAGTATTAACCATTCTTCTTTAATAACAACACAATATTTATCACAGTAACAGTCCATACACTTGTACACTGGTAAGTGTCCAAGTAAAAAGGCTCTCTTTTTTAGCTAAACATTTCCTCCAATTTACACTTTTGATCTACTGATCCTTTAATATCAGCAGGTTAGGCTACAAGAGTGGTATTTATACACGACCATTTAACTAAATACTGGACTATACTACCAACTATCACTGCATGAAAGGAATGATATGCATCTAATAAGTCATGGAAAATAGTAGAATGGTGTCAAAGGTCATGAATTTCACTCAAGCGATGCATAATATCAGTTCTATGCCAAAGAAAGTTTCAATGAAAACCCAACTATTTTTGCTATAACAATCTTCCAGGTCATAAACCATAATCTGTATAAATGTTCTGATTTCTTCTATGATTTATTGATGTGTGTCAGCCAGAGCATCTGCAACAAAATTTAATCTTAACCCAAACCTGGAAGATTGAAAGGGAATGACATCCCTTTTATCCAGAGCAATACACTAATTAATTGGTCGCCCAGGGAGAAATGGCATAAAGTGGAGGAGAAACTCCCAGATGTGTTTATTTTAAGGTGCAACACCATAACAACATGCAAACCAGAGTACACTCATACTGGGATACAATTAATTATTAATTTATTCATCTGTTTAACAAAATTGTTTTAAGAAAAATAACAAATATTCAAGATTTAATTGTTATTATATCACATTTGGCTCATAGCACTGTATGATTTTGTGTATGAAAATGTGATCATATTCATATCATGTCATTAATAGTCAATTTCCACATCGCCCCTCAGTAGACGGTAGCAAAACACAATCTTTGATGCCATGTTTTTTCCCGACCTTGCTATGAAATTCATCAAAGTTTGGTTCAATTGATGCAGATGATGCTGGAGTATGTAGCAGGTGAACCACAAAATCAGAATTCAATCCAATTGGTTTCATTCCGTTCCACCAAGTAA
This sequence comes from Paralvinella palmiformis, assembly GCA_025642065.1. NCBI lineage: Eukaryota > Metazoa > Annelida > Polychaeta > Terebellida > Alvinellidae > Paralvinella > Paralvinella palmiformis. The sequence goes on along the minus strand of JAODUP010000095.1, from coordinate 316,521 downwards.
TAGGATAAATGCTGAGTGTAGCATTGGTAAAAATGCCTTGGGATATGCACTGATTTGGCCTGGAATGTGATCAGTTTGGCAATGAAGGTTGGATTTTTTGACACCAGAAATTAATTCACTACTTCTGTTTTAGCAGCTGATAGATATTCTGGATGTAGCTTGTAGGACATGAAATGTTCCGGGAGAATTGCTTGCTTGAAGCGTTTGACGACGATGTCTTTGAGTGCAAGTGGCTGGAGATTGGGATGATCAAGAAGTGACAGACGCATATCACATTCTGCAGCGAGAAAAACATTGTCTGTTTAGTAACAATCAATAGCGTTGGCAACAGGTCGTAGCTGATCAGTCATATCCTTCACGTTTCTGAAGACGTTGATGTCCTGGACTGTTTTTGTAATGTTTTGGTCAATTTCTTCTTCATAGTCCTGCACTACTTTCATGTATCTTGGTCTGTTGGTGATATAGCTGTGAAGACAGGTAAGTTGCTATTTCCACCACGTTTCACCAAGAAGCTGTGGTTTGCAACTATCTAAGCACTCAGTGAGCCAGGCATATGGATTGTGGTGGTTTCTAAAATACTTTTGCACTTCTACAATGTGCTTCATGATAGACTGTGTAGTGAGGTCTTGACCCTGATGATCAGCCAACATATCTGCTCAAGAATAATAACTAATCCACCACCTGCTGAGAGTGATCCTCTCCCCCCCTCCCCCCTGATAAGTGCAACATTATTCAGGTGTCATGTCTTTGATAGATTTATAAGTTATTAGGAAAATCTTGACATGGATACGCTGTTTAATGGATAGCCAATGTAGTTTTTGAAGTATTGGGATGATCAAATGTTCGAGTATTTCAATATGAAGTCTATCTAACATATTATAATTGGAGAATGCAGATACTTCCCTGTAATAATGCAGCAGTGTATGAGTGGTATGTGATTGTTATTACACAGCAGCATCTCTTCACAATAATACATGTAGTTATTACTACATACTACATGATGTTACCAGGAGTATTCAAGCATGGCTATAGACACATCATAACCCTCCTCATAGTTGATTGGGTATTTGATAGTGTTGTATTAACCTGAAAGTGTTGCATAACAAAGCAGTCATAATAAAATCAAATTTATTCAGAATTAGAATGTATTTCACTGCACAGATACCAGAAATAAATAATCTGAATCTTTTATCTCACAATCTTAAACTTGATGAATTATTAACATACACTTTCAACAAGTATCTGGCATGTGCAATAGTTTTTTTTGGGGGACAAGATTTATAATTAAATAACTTATCCATATGTATATTGGCTTTAAGCAGTTCAAGTGTCTATTAATTGGGTATTTTCATGGCAACTTTCTCCAAATTTAGCTTCTCTCCTTCTTCACATAGCAGAAAGTATGTCTGCTGTAAATGCAGAAACTAGGTAATTACCATAGTTTTGACCATGTAGGGGAGAAACTTGCCAACCCTGGGAAAAAGAATATTACTGTCATGGAATTTAGTTGAGATTTTCGTAGGAACCCCGATAATATGAATTCTTTCTTGCACATATATTCTTTCTGTTAATTTGCAACATAAAGGTTTTTCTTCGCTACTCTATCAAATATTTCTACCTAAAGCTTCATCTATTCTATATGATTCACTTGTCCAGCACAACACACATATCATAAATATTTCATGTGTAGTTTCAGCACATTCATTTTTGTACAGTAATATACCATATAATTGTTATTTGCACCCAATAGATCATTTTTATATGATTCTTTGTTACTAAGAGCACTGCTAAGCAATTTGTCTTAGTGAAAACAAATCCAGAAAATAAATCCAATGATTATAAAGTATTTCAGAACAACTAATCATTGGTGCCTAAAAATCTATTTATTTCAAATAGCATTTACACAAGTCTAGTTAAAAATACAATATATTTGTTTTGTGATCTACTGTATATTAGAGCACTGGATTAAATAATCCTGGCAGTTATCACGATTAAGTTTGACTTTGAAAGACAACAGAGAAAACAGACCTAATAAATTTATTTCTTGTTCATATATTCAATATTAAGGTTAAAACAATAATATTATATTTTCCCCTAAATTATGCCAAATATACCTTCCCTTTTAGTCTGACCTGTGCATAAGTCGCACACGATTTTGGTGTCTATTTCAGAGTATAAAAGGTGTGACTTATACACAGTATGTATGCAACTGTTTATTTGGCCAATTCAATTTACTATCCAAAACGTCACCTTCTACATCACTGACCCTCTAGATAAATTGGTGACACCTCTGAACTCATTTGAGGGATCTTATTGTGGAGTAACCTCATACCTGAGGTATCACCATGTACAGCTAATTTTATAGTCTGTATTGGTCCATTTCACTTTCTATCTTACTCCACCTCATTGTCTTTGGAGGCCACTTGGCCCATTTAGCCTAATTTATGCACAAAAAATGGCCATCAACTTTCTGTCAGTTTCACGTAGACTTTGCTAACACAGCATATAGCGCTGTCCCGTATTATGATTATCAATGTAATGTATTTATTTTCAGGAGAATTACTCAACAGCGAATTGCCAATCTGAGGAACAAAAGTTGTAATTATAAATATTATAGTAATTTAGTTTGAAATATTCCTCCAAATATCACACTGACTAAATGTTGGATTTTTGCCTTTTAAGAATATGCTTAGACTACATTATATTACATTAACTGTTAGTAATAAATTATTTTTGGTTTCTTTGCAGTCTATTGTCTTACGCATATTAAAGTATTATACACAACTTACATGAATTACACTTGGGAAAGATCCAATGCAAAATATAAATTTTCTAACACACAATGAGACTGAATAGTGTAAAGTCTAAACTCCAATTCTGCATTCAAACAATGGGAACATCTAAATGTCCTTTACAGAATAAATAAAACAAAGCAAATGACAAACACTAACATGTAAGTAATAATATAATGCTATCCGTAAACATTAATGGATGTACTTTATTAATAATTAAATATTAATTCGACAGGGATAACACCATAAAAAGGGATAACATGTGATTATTATAAATGATCCAGTACCATATATTCTTTAAAAAAATTAAAATGATTGTAATATCTAGTAACTCAACTTAAGTCTTTTCTTTTAACAAAGTCTTATTCCAATCGTACAAGCAATGAACAGTTTTGCAAGTAGCCATAGCAGCTACAAAACAATAGGTGCAGCTTAAAACTGGTTACTGTTATCATTCCTTGTTGTGTGAAATATGCCTTGAGAACATTCGGAATGATGCAGCATGTAGAGTAAAAAAATACTATTTATGTATTTTATAAAACCTAAATTATTCAAAAACCTACCAGTGAACCAGTTTATTCATTTCAATATATATAAAAAATTGTAATCATTTTAATACAATTATAAATTGTGACAATGTAGCTAATACCACCATGTTGCCAAATTAAATGCAAAAATCCCAACACTGGTAATAACTATATTGGTAATTTATTCCAGTATTATATTCTGTAACTTTGTTATGATACGAACCTGGTATAAATAAAATAGCCATTCCCAAATTTATATTTTTGAGGGGGGGGGTCACTTGGTACAAGTAATCAGAATTATTTTGTCAGTAGAGCTATGGGTAATTGGATTTTACTAATTGGGTTATTTATTGCCATGAACATGTTTTTTGTAACATGCAACTAAGTATAAATTAATGTTCACCACTCTTACATGAATTACTTAATAAACTGAGTAATTAGTGACAGCTAGTAAATAGCTGGGTTCTGACAAATACAAAGCTTTTCATGAATGGTGACAGGCCTATGGCATGCAAAGACTGTGGAAACTTACTGAACTTTAATATCTTCAATCTAAATAAACTCAGGCCATCAGATCTAAAATTAGCACTTTCCTGGAATCAAGTCAAACACTTCACCGAAAACAAATTACAAGACAATGAAAAACACCTTTAAATGGAAGTCTTAGTTTTTTAGTTTATTGCTAATATCAACGTCTGACTTAAAGTTTTTGTCGCTGCCCTGTTATAAACATGATTTTCTTTGCTAAAAACTAAACACTTCTGTACACATTATTATAGTTGGTTTTATTAAAAACAGATCTATATTTGTTATAAATATCAATCAGAAATAAAAGTATTACCAATGAATAAGACTTTTACTTTTGATGGTCTAATGTATGCTTCCTCAGTGCACATTTGTGCCTGAACCTTTTATCACACACGGAACAACAATAAGGTTTATCACCAGTATGAATCAACAAGTGAGTTTTTAGATGGGAAACATAGCCAAACTTTCGGGAGCACATTGAACAGCAATATGGCTTTTCACCTGTATGACAATTAAGGTGGGCTTTCAGATTACAAGCCGAAACAAATCGTTTCAGACAAAGTGAACACTTATGGGGTCTTTTGTCAACTGAAACATGACTCAACTCATGCAACTTCAGGTCACACGATCGCCTAAATCCTTTGGAACAAACTGAACATGTAAAAGGTCTTTCTCCTGTATGGATAAGCTGGTGTTCTTTTCGGGCATCTGAGCGTGCAAATGATTTTGAACAATGAGAACAGTGAAAACGTTTTTTATCCAAATGTGACAGTTTGTGCCGGCTCAGATTACTGGAATTGGCAAAACTCTTGTAACAGAGGAAACAGGAATATGGCTTTGAAGCCTTTTCAGAGTAAGTATCTGTAACATCATTTGTGTCTATTCGACACCTCACAACAGAACTTGCCTTCCCAGCTCCTGGTAATAGATCATCATCTGCTTCTAACTTGGTGTGATCACCAGTTGTGTTGTCTAGGCGTAACTTATCTCCTTGGATGGTTTCAGGTGGAAAAACATCAACAGACTCATTTTTGATAAATGTGACATCAGAACAACCCAATTTGCGGTCACCAAGCTTGCCACTTCTGGTTTGTTTTCCCATACTGTTAATGATATTCTGAAAACAAATAACCACAAATCTAAACAAGTAGACAATAAATAAGTTGGAATGTCATCAGTAGTGGATCAGTAATAATTTAACATATCACACCAGATAAGAGCTCCTAAATGAAGATTTATAAATGATTATTTTCTGATATTCAGTATCATATAAAAAACACAATTTGTTGTCACATTTTGCATAATACAGTAATCAAAAGAGAATTATATGTAGGATGGATGAATGAATGTTGTTGAACCACATATTGGCACAATTTAGGGCATTCAGCGACCTAGAAAGAATTATATATAGGAGAAGAGACCCAACAGATCAAGGTTTGAATGACATGGTTAAGTGAAGCCACTTTGGCTATGTCATCAACTGATCAAGCATAAATTGAAGACATTAAAGTTGTTTATAAACTTGATTTCAGATTAAATATCTCCAGCTTAAGAGATTTATAAAGAAAACTAATTCAGTATTATTGCCCATGGCAGATAACTCAATAGTAATTCAACAAAAGCATTATAATCGAGCTTTAGTAAGTTCTGAAGTGAGATGTGGCTACATTTGTACATATGTTTAAAACAGGCTCTTAAATCAAAGGCATAATGTAAATAAATACATCTTCGATTTATTTATAAAATACTAAGTATCATGTTAGATGGATCAAAGTGTGTATGATCTATCTAGCCTTCGAGTTTTCCATATAGCTTTACTAATATACATGAATGAATTGGTTATTTAACCATAATGTTCTTATTATACTATTCAGTCACATTGGTGGTAAGTGAATAAACTTTTATTTATTACTTAAATGATTGATAATTTAAACTAAAGTGTTCTCTTTATAGATTTTATTTCAGTCATATGTGTATCAACTTGGATGCATTTAATTCGAGATTGGATATTGCCAAAAACAAGTGATAAATGTGATTTATTCTGGCTTCTTGTTAGGTATTTGATTGGGCCACACAATTTAACATATGAGATTAGTAAAGATAGTTAATTTTTGTATGCACAAAAATATATAGTACACACTTTAAGATGGTAATTCTGTGCAAATTTAATATGCCTATAATAATATATAAATAAACCTTAGAAAAATTCTACTCTTAAATCAAAGCATTGAAAATGTTAACAGCTTTAATCTTAGATAAAACATGCCTATCTTTTCACAAGATTTAATGAATGCCCTTTCTAAAGAATTCTGTCAATACATAAATAAAACTTCAATTAATGTTTTGTTTAGGATAAGTCTGAAATATTTTATTAACTGGTAATTAAGCTTAGATGAATTTAATTTATCAGTAATCCAAATAAATCTATTTTATATATTCCGGGGTGTATGAACAAGCAGCTGCTGATGATCGTCCATAAGCTGGCAGTGTGGAAATCAGAGCGCAACAAACCTTTCTTCTTTCTCATTCAAATCAATTCGACACCATTCATGTAAGTTAATCAATAGACTGTGCTGAACAAATTAATTATGTCTAGTATGTTGTTACAGTGATAAAAAATTATTTTATATGCCCGGGAACACGATCATGACAGCGAAGTCCATGTCTATCTTTGCCTTTTTCTCGTTTTGTTTACATTTTTCTGTGGATGTTTGGATTTGGATAATTAAATACACATTTTCTGAATAAATCAGGTCAGCCCTTGCCATTCCAGACATACATAAAAATGTTTCTTGCTGTTTATTTAATCATAATTCTTGTTTGAAGTTTGGTCTTTTTTCACAAAAAAGTTGACTGGCCGCTTGAACATGTGGGATTAGGTCATGTAGCTCAGAGCACATATTTCACCCGAAAAGAGTACAAATGCCCAGGGGATGTACATTTAAAATTTATCATCCCGGGTGTTGTTTGCAACAATAACTATGTCGTCATGACGATGAAGACAATCACTCACTCGGCCTGCATTAGGAATAACGGTAAGTGTCAACTTTTCAGGCTACTTTTTCTTCCGTTATTCAAACAAAGACGAACAAATAAATGACACTGCATATTTCTACAAGATTTAGTGTTACCAACAACACACATTATTACACTTGTCACTGTATATTTGGCAGGGTTCAGGAGATTAAACTCGGTTCATAGGTGGGCGCCGTGCTTTGGCTAGAGCCGGTGAATCATGAAATGCAGATGCTGATACATCAATTTGTTATGCTTCTTATCCATTTAAAATCATGAAAAATACATTTAATAATTACATTTAAGCAGCGAGTATGCAATTTTGTGAACTTCTTCCTCAATCATAAACAAAACTAAATTAAGCTGTACAAGTCACTTGTATGTAAGTTACTCCGCAATCGATTTGGCTGTAATTTGTGATCCTGATAGCACTGTGAGATGGGTGTACACCCAGGAAACCAGATCAGCGCTACAAATTAAATTGACTATTTGCCAAGGGAGCCATTAGATTTCAGCACCATGCAGTCTCAACAAATCATACTAATTTATGACAATTCTGCCAAATCTATGGTTGGGATGATCTTGGGAGATCAATACATTAGGTGTCAAGCCATGCTGGTGATGATCGATGCTTTATGGCCACTCCAAAGGTAATGAAGTGAATTCAAAGATGAAACAATCTTCAGATATGTCCACATCGAGATTCGAACGCGGTGGTAGTGATATGTGGTCCAACACGCTACTGCTAGACAGCGGAGGGGCCCCTATGTATGGGAGGACAATAACTATTTAGTGGTCTATCATCATAGACAGTGTTTGGAAGATTGCAGTGATGACCAATGTCATTGTTCAAGTAACATTCATTAATAAGTTGGAGATACTATGTTCATTTGTTCTTTGTTTTGATTAATTTGTTGAGTGATTGAGTGTGAATTTGTTCGAATAAGTATATTCTATGTATGTTAATGAGTTGAATTTTCAAATTAAATAATTATATTATTATTTATCTTGGCTAGTTAACATTTGTGTACATGCAATTTAGGTGAGTGTATTAGACTCATACATACCTATGTGACAGTGATAATTACCACATCACGTTATCAGATAATATATAAACTTGTACTAATTGTTCACGTGATGGAAAAACTAAAAAGGAAATAAACCAAAATCCTGGATGGATATACAAGGCGAGTCCTATTGATAGTTATGTCATTCTGAATAAACAAAATGTGACTCTGAAACTTTTGAGACTACAGCATTGTATAATCTACAGCTGCCAATTTATCAGTATATATGGCCATCCCACAATTTTTTTTGTTTTGGGGTAACGCGGCTGGGTGGCGAGAAAAAACCTAGCTGGAGTATTCTCTGCGAAAAAAATGCGGCTGAGTGCAGACAAAAATGTCATAAATAATTTGCAGTCTTTTTTAAATCGACCAAGTGCGTTTATTTATAACTTGCATTTATCTGGGCATACGCTCATCTAATCAGACGTGTACGTGGTTATTTTATTGGCCCACCCATTAATGACCATGACCTCGTAAACATTTGGCAATACGACAGTGGCGTCCAAAATGGTTTCAATTTTACTTGCTGGTGATGGCATAATTAAGTTGACAAATAAGTGCAACATATCAGCCAGCTCATTTACATATAGCTGTATAAAGGAGGAGTTTGTTAAGCTGTGCTCCCGTCTCATTTCACCCAGTGACTGTATGTGGGCCACAGCAGTTATTACGTGATACTGAATATTCATAGTTTTTACACAACCGCCACACTGACAGCGTTATTTCTTCAGCAGGATTATTTACGTTTTAATTGACAATTTCAGAATAAAATACATTATTCTTTTGACATGTGTGAAGAAATATTAAACTGCCACATCTCTAGTTTACATTATTTGTGTCCTGATATAAATAAATGCTGGATTCATGACTTAATTCACCATAAATAGTGTGTCTGTTGCACTGTTACCTTTGACCAAAAAGATGGCCTGATCCGATTTGTTGTTTTAACAACACCTTCAATGAGATTGCATTTTAGGGCACTCCTTACATATACCTGTATATCAAAACATGCTATCTATATTCAGAATAGATTCATGTATTCCAAATATGTGAGTTTATTTTAGATTGAACATGCCCCTGGCTCAGTTCAAGTGTTGAAATCCATCTTGTTTCAAAGAGTCCCATTGACTTACATGTTACCGGTTGGCATATTTTTTTCTGACCTAATAACTCGCCCGGGATCCAAATGCACATGCGTAGCGGGATTGGTCTATTGTGTAAGGGTTACCAGATCCTAAAGCAGGGTCAACTGGCTGGTGTCAAAACGCCTATAGTTATTTGTATTAAAATGAATGGACTTATACTGGCCAAATAAAGTATTAAATCAGTTTTTATGTGTTTATTCACCATATTATATGTACAGCTGGGCAATTCACACAATTGCTGCCACATCTTTTTTTTAAATGCCGATAATCCCTGGTGACAATTTCATACAAAAAATATATAAAATGTTTGCCTGGTGAACGAGGAAAAGGAGCTGTGACTAGGTCTGCAAAAGAAGGATTTTGCGCAGTTGTACTGGCTTCAGAATCACCTGGTTTCATAAGTGAACAAACTCATCTAAAAGGATTTAGCTCAATTTCATATATAAGAATAGTTATAATTGATATTTGATTAATTGATATGTTAATTTCATGCATGATTTACTGCAGGACATATGGTTGTCGCCAAGTACTCGGCTTCCTGCACCTACATTTGGCGCATTGAGTGCTCGGACCTTTAGCGGCACCGAACAGCTATCCAAAAACTTCCTTTAGAAATATACCTAGAGGCTAGCACCAAGTTAGTGGAAACCTCAGTACAATTTACCCGATAACTTTGTTTCAACATTTAATTTTAATGACGTCCTTAAAATGATTGTTGAAACAACATACCCCAGGACCCTAAATGATTAAAAAACCTGAAATAAACTTTGTGAATTATTGTTGTATCGATGGTTACATGAGCTGTGGGCATGGAAGTAATACAAACAGGATATATTTTCATCAGTAAGTATAAGGAACCCATTTAAAATAGCTGTTAAAGCTGTTTTTTGCTAGAAATTAAGCTTAACTATTATTATGTTTAGCCTTTTTCGACAACCCCCGGTCTATCACTGACGTTTGATGCCAACTAAACTAGATCTACAGACAGGGTTGGCTTTCTCCCCAGCAGAAAGGTATTTCCCCTGGGAGAAAAGGCAGAAACTTCCAGGCGTGCTATGTGATAATGTGTAAAATAACACCCCAAAACTTTTAGATAAAGCAATTTGTCCAGCCACAATATTCAACATTTACAAAGTATAAATTTGCATGTCATATGGCACCTCAAGAGACTATATGTAAATGATGACATTATCAAGTCATGCAAATTTATACTACTGATGATCAGCCAACATATCTGCTCAAGAGTAACTAACTAATCTGCTGAGATTGATAACCCCCATCAGTGTCATGTTAATCTAGTCAATATGAAGTCTATCTATCATATTATAATTAGGCAGTGCAGATACTTGCCTATGCTGTGGTGTAATAACAATCATACACCACTCACCCACTACATCATATTTAATATGCAGCAGTGGGTGAGTGTTTTTACACAGCAGCATCTCTTTACAGTGATACATACATGTAGTTATTACTACAGACTACATGATGTTGTCAGTAGTATTCAAGCATGACTAGACACACCATCCTCCTCCTCATAGTTGATTGGGTATTTGATAGTGTTATGTTGCCTTGCACAACAAAGCAGTCCTTATAACATTTATTCAGCATTATAATGTATATCACTGCACAGATACCAGAAATAAATCTCAATCTTTTATCTTGCCCTCTTAAATGTGATGAATTATTGACATACACTTTAAATAAGTATGTGGCATGTGGACAAGATTTATAATTAAATAACTTATGCTTATGTATATTGGTTTCAAACTGTTTCCCCAAATTTAGTTTCTCCCCTTGGCAGAAAGTATTTCTGCCATATCGGAAGAAAGTGGGTAATTACCGTGGTTTTTACCGTGTTACTTGTAGGGGAGAAACCTGCCAATCTTAGGCTTGTCTACATACTTACATGAAATGACATTTACATATTTCATGGCATATAACAGGACAGGAATAATACAAAATTATAATGTACTCATCACAATAATTTTGAATAAATGTCCGTATTCAATGTATTATTCATAGGTTCAATACTCGAAGACGAAGCACAGCCGCTTCTACGTTGCTTTTTCAAGTTTTTGCCTCTACCGGAAGTCAGCGCTGTTTATCACTCATGGCGGCCCATTCAAACACCACTGACTGCTCAGTCTAGTTTTCTTTTGGGTCAATGGCTGATCTATCACTACTTGAGTACTTCAGTAATCAGTACTTGTAGTCTATGAATCATATTGAATGTATCCGTATCATAATTCACATAAAAAAATCCACATCGGGTTTAACAATAACACTAACAGTGAACGAAAAAAGATAGTTATTCTATACTCTGTTTATATAATTATATTTCTATTTGCAATATATTGAAAAGCTTTGTCTATCTATTTTAGAATTTGCCCTTACCACTTTTACTGAGTCTTAGCTGAATAACACTTTTAACACCCGGCGCCAACGGAATTCCTACAAAATTGCTGCATTACAGAACGTTATACTTTATAACCAGTAGAGGGCAGCAGCATAGTGTGTGTCATTTCTTGTCATTGAATATGAGGGAGGGGTCAATTTTATGCAACAATCATAATGTGTTATTCTCATATATAAGCGTGCAGATCTTCACGGGTAGAAATGTTAGATTCACATATCTTATTTTAATCTGCATGTGTGTAATATTTATGTTTATATATACACACACATACACAATCCATTGTGCGGTATTGATACTTTGTTTATATTTTAGTTAAATCGCTTCAGTGAGTCCATACTGAGTTAGTGTACATTCTCTTTGTTATGAACAAACTGTAATGTTTGTTAACACGCTGAGGGTATATATAAGGCTTGAATCTGGCATATAAATCTAGCTGGCACGAGGTACATCAGGATTTTAAAAGAATTCATTTTACACATTCTGTACACATGTAAAACTTTCTGATCAAAGCATTGCCCTGTGCATGAATTATCTCGTATTGCCTAGAATGTCCTCATTGTCATTGAGATTTCATGTAATAATATGCACAAAGATATTTACAATTACTAACCCTTGACGATGTTTCTCCAAGTAACACAATGTTCGGAATGTGCATATCCTTGAACCTTTTGGAACAAGATATGACAATGCTATTCTTGCATGGTTTTATATATATATATATATATATATATATATATATATATATATATATTGCTTAATAATAACAATAATAATACTAATATTATTATTATTCTATAATTATTAAATCTACATACTACATTAGTATTATCATTATTATTATATAGATTGATGTTATACACAGGTACATAGTAAATAAAAAAAATAATAGCATATGGTGTTACATATAAAAATATGCATTCTTTTTATTACTTATAATAAATAACATTTGTGGCCAATATAAAATACATCATATAAATCTAAAAGTTTCACAGAACTATATACAATATTATTTATTAAAATAATTTGCTGTAAATATTCTCTTCATCTGTGCTTATTGTCCATAGAACAGGCACTGAAGGACTAGACAAAACTAAACCATTTGATAAATGTATAATTTGTGAAGTAGGTCTTGTATACATTTCATTAATATATTATATTGAAAGCTGCAATTCCTATATTCCTATATATTACTCACTTTATTATTCAACATGTTTTACATATATAGGTACTGCAGCAATAAACAGCTAGAGGGTATTCTGCAGATATTAGCATTTCACCATTATATATATAGTCCAGTGGTAGATAGGAATTTTAAGTGGAAGTTTGTTTTGAAACATAACAAATTCTTTTTTTGCCTTTTCTGGTAAATTCGATCTTAGTAATAAGCTTGATCCATTTCGGAAAAGTTTTATTTATGCAATAAAAAATGGCCACTAGCGCCTATCTGGAAAAAAAACCTATTTCTAGCCGAAATCTCACTTTCGCGTTAATTGTATGGTCTTTTTGAGATACAATTAAATAAATAATATTAATTTTACATCGTTGGCCTTTGTATAGTGATATTTTCCTCTTATGTGGTTCTCACACATCGAAAGAAACAATATACAGAATCGTAAGCTAAATAATGTTACCATGCAGTGTGTATTTCAGCTATCATTAAGTAATTTATCTACTTCAAGTTGAATATGAGGATACTATCATGTAGTCTCAGTTTCCATGTCCCTTTCCTGTTTATTTGTTTGATCACTGTGCTTTTTGCATTTTATGTTAATATTATGATATAAATATATATATATATATATATATATATATATATATATAATGGATTTTATATATCATATTAACTGTATTCATATTTTGCTGAAGAAATTATATGCAGTTTTTGGTAACTTAATAGTTGTGTTTCTACCTTGATCCTCTGTCCATCCACTGCTGAGTGTGAAAGGCTATTAAAACTTTGTTGAGAAACACCCTTAATTTGCCAGGAAAATATACGTGATTTGATGCTTATTGCATGTGATGACCCACTACCCAAAGAATTTCTTCCAGGCATATTGTTGATAAGTGGCTGGTATCTGGTAATTGTGGTCGTTACCTGAATGGGCACAAGAAGAAAAGTTCTGGCCAGATAGTAGACATCACCGATAATTTATTACTGGAAGAACTATGAACTGTTGATTAGTGTATACTTGTATTGTGTTAGAGTGTGGATCAGTAAAACCACAAACTCAATTATTGTATTGCACAGTTTTGTTTTTGTAAAAAAATATAGTTTTAATAGTTTAGTTCTCAACCCCCATCAAGTCAAGTCGTCGTAATAATTTTTTTAAACACTTCAATGCGTTGATTACAATTAAATCATCAAAATGTTCTGTGGCTCACTTAGACTATGAATTAGCTATAAATATGTGGAAGAAGAAGAAATCCCGTAGAATATATAAAAACAAGTCGCATCAATAAAAGTTTGAAGCATTTCTGTATTCGTGTTTTTTCATGTTAGAGATATAATTAAGTAAGTGATAGGCATACATTTAATTATGCTTACACTGTAAAAGTGAACTATGTATATAAATGGAATTGTACTGAAGGTTCTGAGAAATGGAAAGAGTCGTCTCAATAAGCTGAGTAGCATAAACAAATATGTTGATGATATTAAATCTCAATCAACAGCATCCATCGTATCATGTATTGGATTTCCGAATGAATCAGACAGGACGTATCTCAGTTACATGGTTTTGGACAAAGTCGATTCCAATCACAATCTCGCCTTTGCCTCAAAGTTGAAGGTTCTACAGCCTACTAAAGAAGCACGTCATGCTGCCATCTCGCCACTGATCCATCTGATCTCAACTCTGTGTACTATGGATAATCTATGGATGCTGACACTAATAAGCTATAAACAAAATACTGCTGAGTCACGTGCTAACTATATCGATACTAAATCCACACAACCTTACTCCACCGTTCTTATCTCATGCTCCGTCATACGGATGAAAAATGTAGAAACACGCAATTACCGCTGTCATGGAATAAGAATTTGGTGAAGATGCTAATGCAGTATTACCTGTTGATTTCCTTGATCCCATGGCCAATGACTACTGTATATATATATATATATATATATATATATATATATATATATATATATATATATATACATATGATAAAGTATATGTAAATACAAGAATCCTATAAATATTCATGTCTTTGAGTTTTGATGAGGATCGAGATTTAGTTGTTTTGTTTGCTTTGTTGAGGAATTTATAAAAAAAATTTATACAATACTGATGTATCAGTGACTAACATATATTAGGTTATTATGCGATTAACAAAAGTATTGACATTAACAGTATCTTTGTTGCTCAAAATATATGATCATATATAACTTAAGAATTAGTAAGTAGATTGGAAGCTAATGAAGAAGTTTACTTGTGACAACTTGAAATATGGCTAAAACTTGTTTATCCGATAAATGTTGGCGGCCATTTTGAATTTGGTGAATAAAACCTTTCCCCAAGTGTGTAATCTCTACTCCGAATCGTTTTATGATTAATATGATCTAATCTACCGTAAAAGGTAATACAACATTTGTTATGTCTAAAAACAGGATTTGGTGGTGTTATACTGGTCTAATATAAACTAACTTTCAGTTAAACGACTTTCCTACCCGATGTAAGTGAAGTGAGAAAGCTCTAACAGATCTTCTATTGTCACGGAATACTAAATAAATTTACATTTATGCATTTATATATTTTATCAGAAAAAATACTTTATCAACTCTAAGAAATCTGACTGAGTGAATTGCAATAATATTGAAATAATATAAATATTTAATATTTTCCGGGAAAATTTGTCTTTGGATCATCCTGTTGTTGCAAATTTTTATGAAATAGTTTAATATAAAAATCTACGTTGATTACCACGCGAACAAACTTTGAGAAAAGTTTGAAAATTTGACATATTAAGAAGCGCTACCTGTGTATATCGTGTCCTTATCATTGGAACATTGAAACAATAATTATATCAAATTCATCCTCAAATTAACATAAAGTGATTACCCAATAGTCTTATTGTATGTTTTTAATTATCAACACATTAATTTATCACAAAATAAATTATTTCTATTTGACTCCCAATTTGAGTGTGGAGGTTCATATAGATTCCGTATTATATATATATATATATATATATATATATATATGTGTGTGTGTGTGTGTGGTCTACGTGTATGTGTGTGTGTACATGTGTGTTTCTGTCAGTATTCATGCTTTTAATTTCTGTACATATAACAATCTTTATCATTCGATATATGCTTAGTTGTACAATAGACATCAACTATACGTTACGTATAAGTCACCTTTCGTTATACTATACTGATTATCCAGTGTAATTGTCTCTTAATTCATCGTTAACCGGTATAGTTAATCATCAGGTGAAGATTGTCTAGTCCTGTGAAGGGAGTTGACTATTCCTCTCCTGATATAATTTGCACAAATATGAAATTAATTCGTGTATTAAGATAATACAAGGTTACTTAGCTGTAACCTTAATGTAGTTATATCTTTTAAGGATATTTGTGGGGATATCCTTATCAATATAAATCTCTCGCAGATAAAACAACATGTTTTATATGATGATGATAATGATGATTGATGTTTACGGCCACTTTTGGGCACATGGTAGGCTAAATGGACCTAGCGACCTCCAAAGGTAATGAAGCGAAGTCAAAGATGAAACACCCTTCGCCAAGATTCGAACTCAGATGTTGATCTATACCAGTTATACCACGGAAGCTCCATTTGAGTTCTCATGTGTTTTTGGTCTAATCTTGAAGGTTATTATGTTTAACATTGCAACCTTAATGACATTTGGATTACATAAATTGACTTAAATGTAGTTTAAATGTAGTTAACTTGGTAATGGTCACACCTGGGACAAATATCGGAATAGTTATTCCATGGGAAAGATGAGGTAAACATGAGGTACTTTGAGTCGATTTGAACTCGCACCTGGAAACCTTTAGCCGATGGTTTAATTGATCTTAGAATGTGACATTTGAATCGTGCAATGATCTCATCGATCAACTGACTTATATGCCATTTGTGGATCTAAATATCGCAGTTACTGAGGACCCCCTTCCAAGGAATAAGTTTGCAAAATTATTGTAATGATTAACAGATATAATTAATATTTTAAACCAACCAAGACACCTTTCAGAATAATATTAGTGAACTTCAAATATTTGATTACTGGACTAGTTTTTGACTTTAGTACTCTCATTAGAAGAATTTTGCCAAAAATGTTATACGTTACAGTGGCGGAGGGAAGGTCAGGGGGACAGGATCCCCCACCTCTCAGGGGGTCAGAACACCTAAATCATCTCTAGTAGGGATTTTCCATCTTTAAATGCAATATATCATTTGGCGGCATAATTACTAGTAGTAGTATCGCGAATTTGTTATTCTTAAATAACCACAAATTGAGAATTGTGTAATATGTGCATGATAGCATTGTTATTTAACAGACAAATCACACTATACTTCATTTTAACTAAGTTACTTTGTATAAAATGAAGTATATTTGTAAGTACAATTGTACAATTCTCCCAAGAGGCAAAAAGTCCTGGAGCTTTCACTCAAACACTATTATTCCAATACACGCCACGAGAAACTCAAAAGTTTATGTAAGACACGCTTGGTCGAAAAACAATTTTGTTTGAAAACATTTGGAGTTATTGTTGGCTTCACAGTATTGAAGAATAGTTTGGATTATTTATTGAACGGTTTGTCAACTAAACTACAAAGAAGAGGTATTGACGTCTTTGAGGCATACACAATGATTGACAGTATCAAATCAGAGATTCAATGTTTGAGGGATGACATTGGTATATAATTCCAAAGATGTTACAACGAAGCGAAGCAGCTGGCTTCATATATAGGTACTGAAGAGGAAATGCAAAGCATTCCAAGGACTCAGGGGAATAGGTCGAATGTACCTGATGACATACCTTCTTTGTTACAAGAGATCAATTGGCATTCCTTTTATTGATATCTTACTTTAACAATTGCAGAACCGTTTCTCCGCAGACAACTGCTGACCAGTGAGTGTTTTAATGGTCAGAGTAATTTGAATCATGGTATGACGACTTGCTAACTCTCAGGTCGTTAGATAATGAGGTATTCAGAAGGTTCAATATGTATTCCAGGCAGTCTGACAGGGCCGATTTATCTGATACTTTGATGAAATCCTTAGTATCCGCATATCCAGATTCCTTTCCGAACATTAGAAATTTACTGGTATTAGGATGTACTCTGCGTGCCACATTTGCAGAGCCCCGTTTCTGTGTGTTTGAAGAGCCGGATGGCTGACACATTACAGTAAACACATTGATTCCAAAGAAAACGCAGTTAGGTTCATTAAAGAACACCGTATAGACGTTTGTTAAAGGCCAGCTTTTTCAACTAACTGATGTTGATTTATATGAGGTAATAAATATTTTAAATATCATTATTTCTTTCTGATAAATATGCACATTGAAATATGTTTATTAAATATTTTAGTGACATAATGCACAATATGTCGCATTATGACTGGGGACACTCATTTTCTAGTAACAAATCGAGTTATCCCCAATAATCTTGACAATCTATATATACACTGAACCAATCACCACGTCTCATACTGTGGGTGTTTCCTCACAGCAATGTATATTTTTGCCAGTATTTATACACAGTATTTACTTCAAATATTCGAATTTTGTAGAGCTTCAGAAGACAAGCATTATCTTATTTCCATTTTTCTTCCACCAACCTCACTAACCCACCCTTCGTCGGAATTTTGTGCCTGGTATAATGGCTTCACACTTGTTTAGAGCCCCACCCAAAAGATCCTGTATCCGCCCCTGCATTAGAATTATTTATTGTATGAGTGAGTGGGTGAATGAGTGAGTGAGTGAGCAATTCTTATCTGGGATTCAGTGTTGGTCACACCTGCCATGGAATACATAGTTGACTCCCTGGAGAACTGAGTCGATCAGATATAATATTCGATAGATGAGATTGTAATTCAAACCGATCCATATCTGAAGAAATATATTTTCCGCCATATGTTTGGTTAGTTGAAATCACCTTAGTTAGACAGAAGAAAACAAAATCGCGTATCAAGTTTGGGTATTCCTACTGGTCACCCGGAGAGTAAATGGAAGCGATCCGTTGATATGTTATGTAGAAAACGGATGAAGAATTGAACGTCTTCCAATTTGTGAAAAGAAGATTATTAGAGAAGACAAGGCTATGCTTAATACCACAACTTAACTCCGTCTGATGACGTACACGGCCAGCTTCACAAGGGACGAGCTGTGTGGGGACGAACTAACCCACCGAATGTCAATATTATGACAAAATGTAGGAGTGAAGTACCGCCTTGAGTGTTCTCTCTCAGTCTCCCAATGGTACCGTTCTTACTTGTAGAAGTATTAAGTGTATCCTCTTATTTTAATCTTCTTAAAGTACAACTAGTCCATAAGGATTAGTTTTATTCAGGTCGAATCCAGCTTTGCTGATATAAAGAGACTGGCTACGTCTAAGAATATTATTCCAGGACTAAATGTTAGGGTTTTGTAGTTTGAGCATGACCTTAGAGTTCATACATTGACCCGTGTCAATGACATCATGCTTTGTTCTTCCTTCGCATAGATTTATGAACAGCGCTCCGGTAGAACAATGGTTAGCACACAGTTCCACAAACCTGAAGCACACTGTTTGGATCCAATCAAGGTACCTATAACTGTGTGGGATGTTTCATAAAGGAATCGCCCTTCTCTAATATGTCACAGCCGGGACTCCCCCACATATTTATTATTTTTTGTATAATTATGTTTTATCACCCCTCCCTCTAGATTACATCCCTTCTAACATATTACTGATTTGGGGGAAGATGTCAAGATGGTACATAGATTCGATCCAAGGACGTTGTACATGTGATTTGCCACTCTAAGCACTGGACTATTATGTAGCACATAATAAGGACAAGGTGGCTTCGATGGGATTGATTATTGATAAGTTAATAATAATGTGAGAAATCTGTTTACAGACACCCATCTTCCACCCCTATAGACTTAAAAGCACCCGTGCACGTATAAATGCACACCTTAGCACTTGTTTCTATTAGTGTAATATAATTATTACCTTACGAAGATAATTGGTTTTTCTAACTGTTGGAAAATATAAGAGAAATCCTGTGTCTAGACATCAATAATACAATTTGCTTATGCACTTTACTTTTGGCTCCCTGACGACGGGAGGTTGAAAAACTAGGCAACGTCAGGTAGAGTTAAAGAGGTTGGCAGGTAAGCCGGCAGCTAGATCGGCAGGCAAGCAGGTCACTAGGTATACGCTGGTTCGTTGCGCTGCAAACCAATAAGTTGTGGGTTCGAAACCGCCTCATAACTGTATTTATAAGATATTATCCTAATGTATTAGCATATTTACAAGTTGTCTCTACGTTTTACCGACATACCTCTACCATCCTGGTTGGGCTTTATTTGAGGATGTTTCATCTCTCACTACGCCTCATTACCGCTTAGTCCACCGTGTACCCTAACACACACACAGAGAGCGCCTATAAAACTAATTATTACTAAGTCACATCAGTAGTAAAAAAACCCATAAATACTAACATCACGACATACACTAGCCACACCCAATCACAACATACACTAGCTACACCCAATCACAACAACATACACTAGCTACACCCAATCACAACATACACTAGTTACACACAATCACAACATACACTAGCTACACCCAATCACAACATACACTAGCTACACTCAATCACAACAACATACACTAGCTACACCCAATCACAACAACAATAACTAATAAATATAATAAAAACAACAATGTTTATATAATAACAAGTATAACACAAAAATTATTTTCCAAATCAAATTTCTTACATTTGTATATATAGTTAAAAGATTGTGTTAACTTTATATAATGATTATAATGATTTATTAATGTTAGCATTTAGATCTATTTACCTTATCAGATAGTGATTTCTTTGAATCCTGATTTTGTACTTGAAGTTGTATCTAACATTGTACCCGATGTTGTACGTCTTATTGTACCCGTTTACGTGATTCTGTACCCGATGTGGTACTTGATGTTATACCTGACGTCGTGCCTCATGTTATAACAAGACATATCTCCATCGTCTTTAGATGAGGTTTGATGTTTCTATCTGCTAAAAGCAGATACAATCCGGAACAACTCATGTCCGTCCATCTACACATCGACAACTGATCATACGAAAAATGTTCAATAGAGATTTCACGGATTCAAATCGATGACTCACAGTTTCTTAGTCTAACACTGTATAACCAAGTCAATCTCCCCCCCCCCCCAACAAAGCAGACTATTTATTTTACTTAGTGTAATATGAAGCCGTTATCTCTTTAATAATTAACCTATTCAACAAGCTGAATATCGATCAATTTATGGGTTTAGTATTCAAGTTTTTATCAGAAATCGTCTTTGTACCTGAACGTGATCGATAAATCTGAACTTTCTACACTAATATTACATAATAATTAATTATAATATCCACTAAACGTTAAACCTGGTCAGATTGATAGGATAGTGTCCTATATATAGAGCATTGTTTATCCGATGGACAAGTGCAATTTGAAAACACATTTCAATGAAAGTGGTCGAACATATTGCTGTTGATTGCGAATCGTAAACACGAGGCTTGTTAAATAAATGGCACTTTTTTGTATGTTGCAATGACACGTTCACATTTTGTCATTTGCTCTTAATTATTGTGTGATAATTATTATGATGGGTCGTAATTCACACACTGCCTGTGGATATATTCCGAACAAGGCAATTTGTTATAATGAAAATGCGTGTTTATTATATAAGATGATCATTCTAGTTTTAAAAGTGAAATTTATCTAGTCATTTTACCATGATAGATCCAGGAATCATTCATGAACATGCATGTTTTTATGGCGGATTAGTCCCGGTTGTAGGGTAAATTTGCATACAATGGGAGGCTTACTTTACACGTGTTATTCTAACTGTCAGTTGTAAATGAATCTAGATTTTTTATTTCACCAGGATATCTAGTTTGAATAGAGTTATACACTTTATTTGAGCAATATAAACGAACATTTCAGGAACGTTCCATCAGAGAAAAGTACGTTTCCATTAATGGACAGACTTAATTAACTGTAAACATTATATGTCGTAGGTCTCTCTATTGTTAACTTCAACAGGAGTTTAGGACATCACAAATATGTCTACTTCAGACTCATCGACTCGACGTATAAACAAATTTAAACTGATTAATTACGTATGCTCATCATAAAAATAATGTAATGAAAGCATGTATTCATTATTATCTGCCATTTGCTCAAACTAATGACGGAAAGGCAGCATCAGATATAAACGTATGTGGTATATTAGTAACGTATTGTTATTTTAAAATTTATGCTAGTTTAAGTTTTTAAGGAAATGCGATAACTACATCGCACTGAATAAGTAAATGAAAATCGTATTTTACCTTTGGATATGAAAAGAACTTTTGTTTACTTAATAGTCACATTCCTTCTGTTATGTTGTCATGTTACATTGTTTACATGAGATATGATGTGACGTGTGATATAATGTTGGATTAGAAAACCATTGTTTACACACGTTTGATGTGGTCACGGTAGTTCATCATTAAGAGGATTTTTCTCAGCGTACTTCATGACCGATTATCTTAATGAAGTGCTATGATGTCTTTTTTTCTCATTAGAATTTTCTGTTTTTCAAATTTAGAAAAACAGTCAATATAATTATCAGGTAGACAAGACATGTTGATACAGATACAGCGTAATACGTTGCTCCTCATTAAGATTCTAACAACTCAGTCACAATAAATATATACCCAATGGAGCATTGATCTTATATCACTTAAATATTTAAATAAAATAATGTAAAGATAGTACTCGAAACAGAGTCATGCATTTTCGAACTCTAAGCTTTAGAAAAAAAATGGATTGTGGATGTACAAAGCATCAAATATAATTTTGACACCTAAGTTAATATAATTATTCAATTTCATCCTATTAAACAATACACGAAAATTATTTTTGTACATCAATGCTGATGTTTGTTTTAATTGTCTTAATTTAAAATATAGACGAGAACTTGAATTAGTAAACTGATACTAGTTGAAATAATGAAAGAAAAAGACGGTATTAAAAATCACGTTCACATACACGCAAACACACACACAAACACACACACGAGGGGAGAGAGTCCAGCTTTTTCTTAATAAAAACCTGATCAAATATCGTTTTATTTTCCTAACATTCACATCAACTGACAGAAGCCCAATTAATGTCTTCTAACAACAACCGTATCACACGTTTCAAAAACCACATTATCCTCCTCGTAACATCTGATAGAGAGAGACCTGATAAAATGTGAAGTAATTGATATGAGAGAAGCCCCATAGTGAGCTACAGATAGCAGAATTGGATAAACACGCCGATTTAAGGTAGGGTATGAATATGTCTACACGGTGCCAAATAAATACCATCGTCTAATGTAGCTTCTGACAAGATGAAAACAACAACGAGTAAACGCTGTTATGAAAGGCTCCGCAAATTATATTCATAAACAAAGAACAAGAATATAACGGGTACATTGCCACAGCGCACAACAATTCCTAACCTTGCCGAGTCTACCTTATCCAAGTTCAAATACTTTGACTACAAACGAAGCCGCCCAGTTCCTGTATCCCCACTTCCTGTCTCTCCTTCCCGTCTCTGCTTCCTGCCTATTTCCTGTCTGCTAGCTGCCGATCGTTTGATCAGTGATACTGTACTATCCGTGACATAAATAGGTTCAAATGATGTGATGAGTGGTATAAATGCAGTATGACTAGAATAACGATAACATTGGTCATCCTCCCAGCTAACAGCTTGTTAATGGTACATCACAGGTTATACACAGGTAATAGAGCCAGAATAGAGCTTTTTCACGCATTCTACGCAGCTGGAACACAGCTGGTACACAGTTATGACAGTACATGTATGAAAATGATATCATAGTTTAATTATGGTATGAATACATTGATATTGTTCAAATCCATCTAGTGAACACATTAAGAACTACATGAACCTTCAAGATGTACCTTATATACATCATCATCATCATCATCATCACCACCATCGGCACCTTCCTTATAAATAATCTCTTTCATTAAGTAACAAAACATTCTTCCGTCATGAACGACATATAAAAGTTATTAAACAACCAGTCAGTGTCCTTGACAGTCCCAACACAGATCATTGACAGGTGTGACAGGTGTAAAGAAACGATCTACCAGAAGATCTCCTCATCCTTCCTATAAGCATCTTTCATCAGAGAGAAGGATAGCTCTACCTGACAATCTTCCCTTAACACTTTACAGAAGGCACGAAAAGCTCTGTTACCGCGTTTATGGAGTATCTCTAACAATCTATCAACACGCTCCGATGGTGCCTTCTTCATCACCTCAAAGTGAAGAGTTTTGGTGAAGATTCTCTCCCGGATTAATCCTCTCAGGACGCTGTTTAGTTCTATATCCTGGACCAGTCGGCTCCTGAACTTCTGGATGGCTTCCCACTGACCGGGTTCTATAACTGGAGGAAGTACAGCAATAACAAACATGATATAAGGTTACACACACACACACATATATATATATATATATATATATATATATATATATTCACTATCTCACATACACTAATATTTATGTTGTTGTTGATGATGCTGATAATGTTTAGATGAATTTGATTACGATGATGATTAACATAGCAGTACTGCTAACATTTGTAGATGAAGTAATAATTGACATCTTCCGTGATAATAACAATTGTAATAATAATAATAACAATAACATCTCCATTATCACCTTACACCTAGCAGGGCCCTTACCTGAGCTGTCTCTCATAAAAGCCTTTACATACTCGGCATCAAAAGGACAATAGTCAAACGAGTCCTTGCCGTCGTTGTCCTGAGCTATAGGATCGGCGCCGTAGTCAATTAGGAATCGTATAACGGAGATCATAGATTTGGCACAAGTTTGACAAGCCATCATCAGCGGTGAGACACCGCTCTTGTCTTGATGGTTGATATCAGCGGCAAATTTGACTAGAACCTTCACACAGTTCAGACTAGGACTGGTTCCGAAGCAGTGGTGCACGGCATTTTTATCCCCCTCGTCAACGGCATCGACGTCGGCCCCCTTCCTCAACAACAACTGCAGGATCCGGAAGCGGCCGTTGGCGCACGCGCACATGATCGGCGATAGACCTTCGCGATCGGGTAGGTCAAGGTCGGCGCCATAGTGCTGGAGCATCTCCAACATGGCGGTGTGGCCGTGTATGGCGCAGTAGTGTGTAGCATTACGTCCCCTCTTGTCTAGCCTGTTGATGAAGTCCCTGCCTAACTTAGACTGCAACAAAGTATCTACTACATTATGGTCGCTGCTGGCAATAGCCACCATCAATGGAGAGAGGCCATCCTTGTCACTCTCCGCTCGACTCATGTGCTCCAAAAGGTAGCTGGTTGACTCCAAATTGGAAGACTCTACGGCGTAGAAGAGGGCGCATCGCCCACGAAAATCGACCTTGTCGGGGTCAACTTTCAGCGTTTCTATGAGGTATTTCATGATGTGTATGTATTCCGGATGGCGACAGGCGCACATCAGTAAGGAAGCACCTGTCAGATCGTTGTCCATTTCCGGATGATAATACCGCGACAGGTTGTGTAACATCTCCAGATCACCTCTTTCGACGTAATGATGCAGTACTGTCCTCCCTTTGCTGTCCCTACCCGTCAGAGCTCCTGATATGTCTAGTGCGTGCGCTAATATCGCCTGTACAACGGCGTCCCTTCCCTCGCACAGGCTCTGTGCCAGTATACCAATGTGGTTGTCGTTGTTGGAGACTTTAATGCCGCTCTGAAGCAGTTTAATTAGCGCATTCATGTCTCTTGATCTGACAGAGTAGAAGAGTGCGTTCTCGCCATTTTTATCTTTTGCGTTGACGTCGAGACTCAACGACCCGTGGTTTTCGAGGAGATATTCTAGGATGTGCACGTGGCCTGCGCGCGCAGCTTGCATGATATTAGTCCTGCCAAATGCATCTGGGTATGGCATGATCCTAATACGTAATAGTAACTTCAGCACCTCTAGGTCGCCTCCTTCAACGCTACAATAGGAAATGGGAAATAATAATACGGTTTGTATATTAATCATATGATTGCTTATTGATGTTTATAATATCATACATTAGAGTCTCATTCGCGTTTCCTAAGCCATAACCTCGCCTTGTACACGCACACAATCTACATCAATCTATCTCTATCTCATTTAAAAGATAGCAGCCAGTTATTCGAATTCAGACCCCTCCTCCGTGTAAACCTTGAACCCATTGATTCGGATCCCACTAGTATCCGGGTAGGTTCCCATGTAACCGAGATGATAGCGCAGTTGGTCATAGCTTTATAGCAGTAGGGTTCCATTCCGGTGTAGCTATGTCTGAAGAGTTTTCATCTTGCATTACTATTGAGGTAAAGCAACATTTTAGACATTCTACCCCCTTTTGTACCTGGTATGTAGTGTCATCATTATCTAATAAAACCTCTGCCGCCTCCCGTCCACCCAGGGAGCAGTACGTGAAGACGGAACGTGAGTGACGTCATCAGATGGTCTTTGACATATCACTTAACGTTTGATAGACAACGACGCCAATTAACTTATCCTGGCCATCCACGGAAACAAAATACACCTACCAATATTCTGAGCCGAGAAATTATCTTAATTTAGTCTGGAACTGATAACGTTATGACACATCTCAGTGTTTATATACATACAGCCATTGATATGATACTTATTGTTTGTATCCGGTATTGGGGACATCTAGCGGTATGTATGCGAACTAGGAATATAGCGAGCTGTATTTTCTTATTTGATTAAGTTCATTAGAGTTATTTAGCCTCGTCGTTTGGTAGCATATGACCGAAAGGGGGCAACTGCCTCAGGAAAAACAAATCACATAAACACAGTTATGGGACGGATTAAAACCTATAACCCGGAGATTTGCGTCGCAGCGCTATAACCACTAAGCCACCGGAAAGCTCTTATATCGTATTGTACTAACTGTTTCCCCTATTATCACCCTGATATAATCATTATACGCCGTAAAGTCAACAAACACCTTCACACATTAGGTACAAGTATTCAGTTTATATTCATTGACTAACAACTTCAGACAATATTCTATATATTAGCCGTACACTTAAACTCACTGAACCTACAGATGTTGTCGGCTGACGGATTAACAATTCCGGAAATATAATTTTGGCTTAAAAGGAGGCATCCGTTTCCCTGTCACATAGTTCATTACCTTGGTATAAGTATGCAGATAAGTTTTACAAAAGAAGATTAAAAATGCATTAAAATATTCGCCTCCAACCAACCCCCCAAAATTGAAATATTGTTATTATTAATACGTATAATGTGAAACTCACCAGTAAAATATGGCATTTCTGAGATCTTTGTCTTTTTGATGAATATCAACCCCCAATACGACGCTGTTGTTGATTAAAAACTCGGTCATGGTCACGTGACAGTGTAGTACGGCCTGCATTAATAACGTCCGGTTATGTACATCGCTCTTCACCGGACATCCGGCCTTCAGGAGTCGCTCCAGCATGGTCACATGACCTCCAGCGGCCGCATAGAACAATACATTGTTACCTTCTTTGTCACAAGCAGCGATGTCGATACCCAACGTGGCAGCGTTGTCTAACAGATAATCAACAAACTCTGGCCTATTCTTGTCGACAGCTTCCATTAGAATAGTAGCTCCATTATGAGCGGTACACACTTTAGTACCTCGCTTTAATAGGAACTTAAATGTCTCCATATGACCACCTAGAAGTAAAAACCAATAAAAAATGTTCCGTAACAGTAAAGATCACTGTGTTAGTTGGTAAACCTGTGTGTGTGTGTGTGTGTGTGTATGTGTGTGAGAGTTATATATATATATATATATATATATATATATATATATATATATATATAATCTGAAGGGCGTCATGTTGTGTCAAACAGTCTAGATTCCATTCACGGTTTGTTTTTCTGTTATTTTATACGATAACTTTGTTATACAGATTAAGCTATCAAATGTTCTATTATTGCCTTTAATAACCTCTTCCGCATAACACCCCCCCTCCCACCATTGAATCTACTTCAGTTGTAATACTTCCTGAAAGAGAAACCTTTACGATTATCTGATGAAAGGAAATATATCTTGAACACCCAAGAATTTAATCTAGATAGAGCGAAGAGTGCAATGATAGGTTTATTTGATTAACATTTTATATAGAGTCAGTTAAATATAAATAACAAACAAAGCTAGTGTACGTGTTATTGTTCAACATAAATTATAATATTATATATAATAAAATTAAATGACGACACATAAATAAAACTAAAAATTTATATAAATCCATGCCAACAGGATATACATATCGAAAACCGTATAATACACATCGTATTATATATATATATATATATATATATATATATATATATATATGTGATTTATAGTTTTATTCTTTTTCATCAACACACTAAAATCGGATTACTTTTGAGATTGTAAGAAACTAAAGATGATATAATATGGAATAAAATACTGTATAAATTACACCGAGATATTGGAGTATTCGCATTTTAATTAATTCTTTAACACACCAATATTTACTACTGTTTTTTTTATTTCCCTGGAACATTATTCTACACACAGGTGTCATAATATGCTGATGACGTTTTACCGTGAGTTTCATCTTTAAAATCGGGAACAATTAATTCTGTAATATTTCTAAAGTTACGTCGTGTATGATTTCGGGAGACTAAAAATGATCGGGCATAATACAGGATTAATACTATTAACAAATATAAAAACATCAACAGGAAATAATCGTTTGCGCCGTAGATTATTTATGTAACATAATAAGAGTAAAGTTTCAGATTTAGACTCGTTGTCATCAAGTAAAAATATTAATGCCCGGTTTATAAGAAATATTATATTTTTGTCTTGTTTATATTACAACAAACATGCAATGAATTAAGGTTCAGTTATATAACCTTTGAACCCATCTCCATATAGGCGACTGTTGTTGGATAAATAATATGACATGTTTAATCAATGAAGCTACAACTTCGTCTTGTACAAGTGATTGGTGATGACGAGCAAACAAACTAACATCA
The DNA here is from genome assembly GCA_025642065.1 of Paralvinella palmiformis. Taxonomy (NCBI): domain Eukaryota; kingdom Metazoa; phylum Annelida; class Polychaeta; order Terebellida; family Alvinellidae; genus Paralvinella; species Paralvinella palmiformis. The sequence continues at coordinate 287,703 of JAODUP010000095.1, read as the reverse complement.
CAAGTCAAAGTGGCAGGTATAGGGTTTGTCTGATTGGGAATTAAACTGATTTGACACACATCAATGCTAAACACATTTTCCTAGGTAACTAGATTACAAACTAATTACTTAGCCTTTCATTTAATCATTCTGCTGTCAATCACCAGCATTTCTATGTAAGGCAATCGATATGAAATACTGATCTAATCGAATACATTCGTCTAATGATTGTTTCATATACAAACTGGTCGACAGAAACATCATCGAAAAACCACACCATAACGCATTTATCCTAAACGCCATCAGCTGATATGACGAGCCGGAAGTCAGCCATATTGCAGCCACGTTTTATCCGTCATGTGACAAAAGCTCCCCCCCCCCCCGCTAGATTAGAGGAGCAATGGCGTTGCCTTGATCGGGGATTTTTTTTCTAAGCACGAAGGAGATTTTACGCAGTTAAATTGCGGCTACCAGTAAGTTGACCACCGAAAGTAAGTAGCCAGTCCGAGGCTTTTAGCTGGCAAGTGAAAATTTTCGTGAGCAGGCGACTTAGTGCTAGCTCTCACTTAGCTCAAGTCAATAGTTGCTAAGGACTGACTTTTTATAGCCGCACATCGCGTGAATATAAATTGGATGTACTCGGAGATAAAATGGCTTTAAGAGGCACCACTAACCTACCATCTTCATAAAATAATGACATGTCGGTAGAAGGCTTAGCCAGTCTCCGGCATAAAGACATGCTTCATGGACTATATGACATCACTTCCTGCCGGGTAGATGCCCTATGACATCAACTTGGTGACGGGAAGACGGTAACAACGAAAGGCGCCATTTGTGGCTTCATCATTACCATGGCAACATTATCTCATTGAGATATTAAGTCGTTGGGGTCACGTGTTACGATGTCAGGAAGACGGATTTTTGCTCCGTGATTTGTATTGTCCGCCGAAAGTTAGATGTCACTCGTCGACTGTACTACAGAAAGTTAAATTAATTAAAATTATAACGGCAACGTGTTCACAACGTTGCCAGAATATAGAACAACGTGTTAATAAATTTAACATAATTAAATCTAGTAATTTAAATTTTTGTTTATAATTCGAATCTAGCATCGATATTCTACAACGTTTTTACTCAAGTACAGATTAGAAATCCCACATGATATTAATTCCTTTAGAAAATAAAATACAGCGTCGTACAATTTTATCATAAACTGACGAGAAATCCACAATAATCCGGATCTTATCCTTATAATTAGCACCTCATCTTCTTAACATTAAGTAGTTTAAAATATCCGCAACTCTCTTAAAGTGCATCCTATTTAGGCAGTTGGTTCATTTCCGACCAATTTCGCTTTTTCCTCAACGCTGACAAGGTTTATAGTTAATGCGGTCTGCCGCGAGACAGTTATCAGAAAATATTATGACGATAGGAAGCGAAAATGTGCATTCGTCGATTAGAAAGAATTTTCCGGTGAAATGGCGGCAGCCTATCAACAAACAACCGATAAATTGTGTTAAACTCGATAGGTTTGTCATAAAAACGACCGAATGTGAACGCTCGGTGGGTGTACCATTACTAGTATAAAATATGGACTGAGGAAAGTGAAAGAAAACCGAATTACTATCTCGTGGAAGGCCAACTGGATGGGGAGCATACAAAGTTGTCAGTGAATAGGACGGAAAACATAACGGATAATCTGGATCTGGTTAGGTGAAGGCGCATTTCTGATCTGGATAGCAGCTTAACAGTAGAGTGGTAGGAGCTACGTTTATGATGGTGTGGGTTTAGGAGGGGGCGGATTTGGATGGGTCAAATGTCAGCCACAGTACAGCATGTGAACCCACGTTTTCGTTGATGTACGATGAGAGAGGGGGCGGCTGGGTCAAAGTTTATAACCAGAATCGGATATATATATTAATGTTTCTCTTTTTTGACTATCAGTATGCTACTCTAAGAAGTTGTATTTTAGTTAAAGCTAACTACTTATTAGTAAGGACCAAAGCCTTCAAGTGTTAATTTGAGCTAAGGACTTCCTCGTCCATGAATGATCAGTAAACATTTTGTAGATTTGAAGCGAGAACCTACTCATATATAACCTACCACAATGTTTAAGAACATGGGGTTTGGGAAACATAGAAGACGTTTATCTTCAGCAGACATAAAAAAATTACGTAGAAAAGAAACATATATAAGCATACTAATATTTTCATATATAAGTGATCAACTTAATGTTTATATCATCATGAGCATATACCTCTCTCTCTCTCTCTTTCATACACACACAACATACACACACATTGTCTGATGATTGATCAAATAACTGAACCAATTTTAAACTGTTTTCTCAACTATCTACTAACTTATCATTTCCATCTATAGAATGTTTGGTATCGTGAGATTTTCCTTTTTTTATTTTGTGTTAAAACTTTGTGGTAATTAGTCTCCGAATTGGTAAACAAAAATAGACTTGCGTCTGTTATTATCATTATGATCAAAAGACTAAACCGGGTAGTCGTTTGTCATTAGCTCTGCCATATTGGTTAGGTTCGAGGTGGCCTCACTCACCCGGATGTTGGTCATTAGTGGGGGTAGCCTGGTCGATAATAGGCGATATTACAATCAATCAATCGTTTGATAAATCAATACACCTGACACGGGGCACAGTTACCAGCCTAACGCCTAGCTTTGTCAGAGACGCAGGCGACAAAATATTCGGACGGCCAGGCGACCGGAAGTATGCCATTGCTTCTCGCGTTCTGGGCAATAACTCACGCGAGACTTCACGTGGCTTTGGATGGCGGTGATTACCGAGAGAGGGCGAGCTATTAGCCAGAAGATCTGGATCAATCCAAACGATGACCAGTGGTCTTCCATATGAATATAGCAGATATCGGAAGTAATTGACTTCGTTATAAGCACTGGCCTGTACAAGCCAGGCTAAGTTCTACAACGGAGTAAATCTCTGGCGGAACCAGACTGTCCGCGATCACTTGTCAACAAAGGCACTTTCAAAATAAATTGCTTCGTAGATAAAGTACATCGCATAAAAATACAGAACTAACAAGCTGCTTTGGCCAGCGATGTTTGACTAAACTATATGAGACCATTTATCGCTGTTGATCATATTTTCTTTCTTATTCAGACTAGCAAGTAATGGGCGATATTACGCTATCAATAACATCGAGTTGGACGATTAGTAAAAATTATGCTTAGTACTGTGACAGTGTTTGATAAAATTATAGTTTTTACAGACTAACAACTGTGACGGCTATTTGGCACAAATGGTAAATGATGTTCTACTGGATTAGATAATGATAACAATTATATCATCAACTAATCAATGGCTACTTATTGAAGTGTTCCGTGACTCAGATGAAATATTAAGTAATTAAGTTCTATCAACAAATAACTGTATACAAAAAGAATTAATTACGCTTAATGACACTAAGCGTCATCTATTTCCTCCTCTGTTTCTCAATGACATCTTCAACCTTACGCTGCGTTGCTTAGCAACACTATGCTACGAGACACAATTCTTGGAAGTTTGTCATAATGAAGGTAACGATCTGTAACTAAAGGATCCCTATATGTGGCCAATCGGAAATGAGAACGTGAAGGTGATAGCTAAGTGATAATAAATTCTCCCTTCCATAATGGTCGACAAAGGGATGGTGAGAGAACACGCATGTTTCCGTGTCGACGGCGAGAATGTTCTATCTTTTGTCGTATATATAGCCACAGCTGAGTGCCATTGTTGGCTATTTTCAATCAATTTTCTGCTTTCTGTCTGCTGAGGAAACATCGATGGCGGAAAAACAGCCATGTTACGAGTGGAAAATACGTGTAAAACATCGGTTAATGTTAACAAACTAACACACGAACAAACAAACACATCTGACCCAAATGAACAAAACTGACTATTTGTTTTAAATTATCGGATATGTTTTGATCTTTGTTCTATCAGAGTCTACTACTATTGTAGTAGTGTTTTTGGTGATGTATATAGTACATGGTATACAGATCGGATTGCCCCCTGGTGTCTTAACGTTTGTGTCACCAGGGGAGCCACTATCGTGCTACTAGTTTCTCTCTCTCTCTCTCTCTCTCTCTATATATATATATATATATATATTTAGTTGTGTTTGTGGGCGTGTTTGAATATATATGGATGCCACGATTATAACAACTTGACATATAACATCCAGTAAGTGTTCAATAACACTGCTGGTCTTACCATAACCCATTAGATCCATCTATCTGGTAGGACATATTAATGAGCTATTTTACCTGTTATTATTGATACCTGAATATAGTCACTTCATTAACGGCGCTAAATCACCTTATTGTTCAAGCTTATAGAAATACGTCTCTCTCTCTCTCTCTCTCTCCACACACACACACACACACACACACACAGAGAGAGAGAGAGGTGTGAACCTGAGCTACGAATATTTACAATGTAGATGGCTCCTTATAGATATATGTGCCATATATAGAAAAACAAGCATTATATGACAAACCCAACAGTGACAATAACATTAACGTTATTTGGCATCAATTTCTAAACACGCTAAACGTTATTCAGCTTTAAAGGTTGACCTTCTAAATGTTATAATGGACGATATCTGACGTCATCACTATCTACTAGATCCTGGCATAGACATGATCATTGTTTGTATAGAGAATGAGATGGTTCGAGGATGTACCCCCCCCCCCAACCCTGTCTCTCTGATAAATGTCGGTTGGCTATCAGATAAACAGTTTTGTTGTTGTGTTTAGGGACCAATCTCTTGTAGCTAATGTTTTGACCAACAACAAGATACATCATTTTACTAAAACATGGACGCCATTACCGGAAGAGCTTTCGCCATGAAAGGGCAGGAATATTTAGGCGATTTTAAAAACATTCAGTTCCGTGTCTGAGTGCGCACCTCGACAATTATCGTATCGTTCTCCGAGTAATTGATCTCTTTATTCAATCTGAAAGATTAATACCGGAAGTATTTGTATAGAGAAAGGTTAAATGAATAAAGTTGTCAAGAGTCCGGTTTGAAATCTCTAACGGCGTCGACTTAAAATTAAATGATATCTGACTATATACTGGCAACTACTAGAAATATAATAAATTCATGTATTAATATTTCATCTTAAACAAATATTACACTGTTCTAATGTTGACAATACTATTTGAGATCAGCTTTAATCATGATCTACAATCTACCAGAGATTATTTTCCCATGTAGAGAGACACATGAACCACCCACCTGTCGATCGTTATCTAAAGTTTGTTTATATCTCAGGTGTATCACCGATTTTCTGAGACGAAAATATTCTTATCTCAAGACTCGGGATATGCACTACACATATCATTTAACACTTTACTCTCACTGTATGGACGTGTGCTATTTAGCGCCAACGACAACTTCCCATGGAGTATGTCGTTTTGAGAAACTAAATACGGGCTTCATCCAGAATAATTGATAGGATGGTGGATTCGAACCAGATATTCCCCTATCTACACTAATGAAAGACCCACCCTTTGAAGCAAAACATGCACACAGGTGTACAAAGTGAGACGTATTTGTTCAGACAAAGATCTTGATAGATTTACAAGTCTAAAAATAATGAATTGATTAAATTATATGTTAACACAAACAGGTAAGTCTGACAATCAAACAAAACACTAAGTACATTAAGTCAAATAGACAATCATTTATCCCAGAACCAGAATACATATAACATACAGACCTCTCCCTCTCTCTCTCTCTCTCTCTCTCTCTTATATATATATATATATATATATATATATATATATATAGTATTGTACATGTAAATACAAGATCAGAGAAAGACCACTAAGAGTACAACTGTCTCTTCTTCAGTGTTGACTGATGCTAAAATATATCTGACACAAGGGACGTGACCAGTAACGGGAAAGTGCTACAAACATGTAAATAGAAGACACTTAATGATATTATCTCTTATAATATGGCACGAATATAACATGAAGTATTAAATGTGTATGACATCAAAGAGAGAGAGAGAGAGAGAGTTTAGCTTGTCGGGCATTACACCTCAGGTACTACACACTCTCCATAATTAATCTTTATCCAGAGATAAAACTTAGACGTCGCCTCAGAGTGTCTCCGATATTACCTGATACGATTCTAATGGCGATAATTCGTTTATAGGCGTGGGTCATCAGAATGTGTATGGCTTAGAAAAGGTGACATCCCATTAGTAGAGTGGTACCCCATTAGGACTATCTGACATTAGGAACGGTCCGGTAATGAAGGTGGTAGCTTTGGTAGGGTTCGCCAATTAGAGACGAATCTTGTTTAGATAACTGGGTGCTCGGTGAAGAAATGACCGCTTAACGAGTGGGTCGATGGTACCACACGCACACACACACACACACACACAGAGAGAGAGAGAGAGAGATAGTGAGAGAGAGAGATACACTATTGGCCGACAGTTTGGTAAGATGAGTCGCTTAGACAGAACACGTGCCCAGGTATGTCTTCTTACCTGTCTCGTCATAATTCCAGGGCCCTGATCTCCATGGTAACTCAGTCGGTAACGAGCTGGTACTATCGGCAGGGCGGGGACGGAATGGTTTCGGAATACTATAAGCTCTGCTTCCATCTTTCACCCAAATGCCACTAGGTAGCGGTACAAGTTCTGCCGCCATCTTGGTGATGTGTTCACCTTTGACGGGAGGCCAAGACATCTTTGAAGATTTAGTCCTACGGCGTAAACATCCTAACTATCTTATCTATCATATCCCATCACTTCAGGCTTCATTACAACCAAAGCCAAATAAGTACGTACTATAAAACGTAAACAAACGAACCGGATATAAACTCGACCGATTGTCAACAAATCCACAAAACTATGGGATGTTAACAGACCGTTTGTAGTCGTTGTGCTAGTTACGTGACTAGCACCATTTCAGCGCATCTGCACTGAAAACAGCCAACTTCGCTGCGCACCACGTTTTATCCTGGTGGAGTAGTGAATCCAGATAGAGTTCTTGGTAAAATCCGCGCCCGCTCTTTTGGTTAGCTACAGCACTAATCCAGAAAATAACACCTGACAAGAAGTTTTGGTGTAGAGATTCTATACGTTCTTGCAGTCGTTGTTATTATTGTTGTTGTCGTTGTTAGCTGTTGTTTGAGTTCCGCTCATTATCTGGATTCTCTATACAAGTATCCGGATACACGTTGTTAGAGAGAATGGCTGACGATGAACACCTGCTTCTGGTAGTCAAATGTTGCTCCGCGCCACAATAAAGTTCCCATCTGTTATCGGTCAATCTATATACCATCGAGAATAGAACAACTTCTGGTTGAGCTTCAAACGATAACTAAACGAAGAACAAATGGTATTTATAACCCGATCTATAGCAATAAGAACTTATTCCTGCCAAAACATCCTTCCACTAACTTCTCAGTTATCAGCTGCCAATTACAAACGGATGGTACGAAGTGTATAAACCCGAAAACGGAACCGGAAGTATGTTATTATTGACTCAAGCGCGATCTGGTGGCGTTAACCGTGTATCTAATTTGGTTTTTGTTTTACTCTTTTTGCTGAAATACCTCAATATATTTTACTAGTACGCTGTATATATATATATATATATATATATATGTGTGTGTGTGTGTGTGTGTGTGTGTTGTGTGTGTGTGTGTGTGTGTGTGACGTCAGAACATACGAGCGAGGTTATTGGCTATACTTGATCAGAATGTTGATAGCGTGTAGCTCCTTACAGAAATGTTCTCCAACCAAATTAACATGAAATGTGATAAATTCCTGGAGCTATACTCCATTATCTGTTGATTGAAATGCACAAAGGTAATATGGTCCATCGCCAGCTGAGGTGTATCAGGTGTTAAAACATGGTCCATCGTCAGGTGTGTTATATCAGGTGTTATAACATGGTCCATCGTCAGGTGTGTTCTATCAGGTGTTATAACATGGTCCATCGTCAGGTGTGTTCTATCAGGTGTTATAACATGGTCCATTGTCAGGTGTTCTAAATTAATTATATAACATGGTCCATCGCCAGGTGTGTTTCATCAGGTGTTATAACATGGTCCATCGCCAGGTGTGTTGTATCAGGTGTTATAACATGGTCCATCGCCAGGTGTGTTCTATCAGGTGTTATAACATGGTCCATTGCCAGGTGTTCTAAATTAATTATATAACATGGTCCATCGCCAGGTGTGTTTCATCAGGTGTTATAACATGGTCCATCGCCAGGTGTGTTGTATCAGGTGTTATAACATGGTCCATCGCCAGGTGTGTTGTATCAGTTGTTATAACCCGTAACATCGCTAGATGTGCTGCATCATGGTTATAGCATGGTTTATCGTCAGGTGATTCGTTTCATGTCTATAACATGATTCCATCATCAGGTAAGTAATAATCACGGATGTAACACGGTTTCAGAGACTACGCCGCATATAAACGACCACGTGACTAGCTTAACTACGCCCCCTGGTCTGGCCATTGGAGACCTGTGGTCCACCACCTGTGTTAGTGGGTGCGTTTCCAGTGCGCACTGGCGTGTACTCGCTACAACAACTAGACCACCCGTGTACCAGAGCAGATGAGAGGCGTGCAAGTGTAAATCTGGTAGCAGCCATGCGAAATACAAAAATAAATCATTGATTACTGGTACACGCCTAGAGTAGTCATCAATATACCATCTACAGCAGCCAACAGGGGGACCTTCTACGACGAAACTCTAACCAAATGACGTCATGCTCCATCACGCTGAGAGACATATCGAAAACAATGAGTGCCAACCAAGTGCACTTCCGTCTTCGAAAGCGACACACGTGACTCGGTGCGCAAGAACATGATTCCGACGTTTATACAACGTTAGAGGAACGTCTTCTGCGAGGAATATTTGCTGCAGAACTGATGGAAATGGCGGCTTTGTCCTTAACGTGAGGCATTCCATCAAAACTTGGGCTAGAATGGGCGTGATATTGGCGTATTAGCGACTGGCAGCGTCCATTGTTGATGACGTGGAAACGCTGGGCGTAACAATGGGGCGGGAGACACGTGACAAGTCACGTGATACCCCCATATGGCAGGATGCACGCCATAGCCGTGATAGAGGTGGAAAGCTTTGATAATATCTTCATCGGGAGACTGTCTGGAAAATGTTCCTGGGTTAGGTGGGTGTCATTCAACACGGGGTTCTACTACTGGGTGGGCCAACTACCGACCACACCCACCTACTCATCAGCAGCTCTGTCTGCAGAACAGATGTAGGTGGTGACTGACATGGAACGGTATCAGGATTGGTGTCGAAGGTCACCGGAGGGCAGATAATGGATTAGTCATCAAGTGAATTTAGTTAATAAATTGAGAATAATCAACAAAAATTGATTATCTTGCCCTGCCAGTAGACAAAAAGGGTTGTTCACTTATCTCACTCTCACTGCTGTGAGAGTGAGATTGTCTAACTATCTCACTTCTGTAGTTATGTGACCACCCAGTGTTAAGGAAAATCCCAACTCCCAAACCAAACCTTGTCAAGCTAACTATTACAATATAATACTTGTATGTATTTGTTTCTCCTTCGCTCTATCGATCTGTCTCAACCAAGTTTTCCTTTTTGTCCTTCCATCTCTCAATTGGCCATTTTGTCCATCCATCTCTCCATCTCTCTATTAGACCGACTCCTCCCCCAGTTGTAACATTTATTATACACACACACACACACACACACACACACACACACACACACACACATTACGCCATAATATTTGCCGTTCTTCATTAATACAGATCCGTGATTTTGGTATATCACCTATACCCACAAATTTCCTTTCCTCATTTCCCGACCTCCTATTTCTTCTTCATCCCAAGCTATTTTACCAATATGTCTTCACACACACCCCACCCTCACCAGTAAGATCAAACAACGATGAAGGACACGCCCAAATATACTTTAACACAGAGATACATTTACTCACTTCCAAACACACATACTGATACAAAGACGCACTCACTACAAAACACATACTGATACCAAGACGCACTCACTTCAAAACACATACTGATACAAAGACACACTCACTTCAAAACACATGCTGATATAAGGACGCACTCACGTGTACAAATACAGATTGACAGCCAAAGAAACACTGACACAAAAGTACACCTAATGAAAAACTGGATGATCAAAGGAAACACCATATTGTTAAAGGTAAACCTAAGATTCGAACTCATGACTTAGAGGTTTAAATCCCAGTGTGTTATCACATCTACCAAGTGAGAGTCATCTATGGTTGGTTTACAGTTAGTGTTAACTGGGTAGTCTGTGGTGAGGATGGGTTCAGTGGGTGTATGTGGGGCTGGGAGTCTAGAAGTGGTAAATAGACCACTAACATATATTTTACAATAAAAACTAAGATGTAGTAAGACGACATGCATTTCTCTAGCAATAAAATTACGTCATATCAGCTGTTATCAATTACACAAGCCTCTAACATCGTTGTCACGTGACCATCAAACAGGAATGTCATTGGTTCACAGATTTTTGGACAAAAACACAAAACAAACGACTTTGTATTTAGCGTCAATTCGGACAGTAACTTCCCACTTTTAACCGAATTAATACACATTCTTCAATCACCATTAACGGGTAAAATTTCTTTACTTTAGAGGGAACAAATCCGGAGAGATTTGACTGTCATCGCGGTGGGGGTGCGGCGGTGACAAGAAGAAGAGGCGCAGGGATGTAGTGGAATGTCCAACCAAACATTAAATATGTTATCAACATTATATATATATATATATATATATATATAAAGTGGGTGCTTGGTGAGTGCGTGTGTGAGTGCATGATACCATATCTATCCCATGTTTACTCTACAATTCTCACTCTATCTTACGTTTCTCTCTATTGAGCAAACTTTGTCGGATATCATCGATTAAGATAATCATCGTCACTATCATCATCATTATCATTATTATCATCATCAACCACCCCTGCACAGCTCCATTACTATAACGTCATCTGTGCTCTACGGATACGGTCACATTTACCTTGAAGGGATCGGTTATTATTTGTTAGCCATGCATTCTATGTGGGGAGCGGTCATTATATAGCAGCCATGGTTTCTAGATGAGGAGTGGTTATTATCTGTCACCCAGCTGGCCTCGTGTTCCGAGTTATTGAATTACGTGGATCATGTCAGTTCCTCTGGGACATATATTATACAGATGAGAAACATATCAGAGATGTGTGCAGGTGTTGTATAAGATTAGATATCATTGTTAAACCTACTCTCAGTTGAGGCATCATGTCATAATGTACACGCTCCGAAAAAAGACAGGAACCAATAGTAATATTCCTTTCGATGTCAACAAGACACTGACGTGCACCACTGACAGTTGATTGAAAGGTGTCAAATCAGAATACCCAGAATATATATATATATATATATATATATATATATATATATATATATATATATAAGAGAGAGAGAGAGAGAGAGAGAAGAGAGACGAGAGAGAGCGAGAGGAGAGAGGGGGTTATATACAATATGCTCGCCATGGATTTGACAATGTCCCCTGATTAATATTATACATGTAGGTAAATCACATGGAGCGTGTGTGTATTTGCGGTTGTTGAATTATTGCTAGAGTAGTAATTAACGATTAAGATACAAAAACAAAATAGCTAAATAAATATTCATTAGTTGTGTACATAGTATTTAACGGTATTATAAAGCTATTTAGATATCTGAAGTATAAACATTTGTTTTTGCACCTTTTAATAAACCATAATTTGGCGGACTGGGAGTTGGGGGTTTAAGGCTGCGGATTAAAACATTTAAATTCCTTTTAATTCAATAATTCTACTTTTGACCAAAACAATAAAAAGATGAAGTCTCCATCAACTGACTGGTTTAATCCTCCTCCCCCCTGTACTTTATTGGTAATTGATTATTTTTTCCTATATAACAGTTTGAACACGGTTAATCAGAGAACAAAGGAAAACAGGTGTTAAGATTATATACAGATTCATTTGTGATTTAATTGTTAGACTAATCAGATTAATTATCGACTAGGTATTAGGTCCAGTTATCTGTTATTGTCACTAACATTGACACTAACTGACAGCTGATACTATCAGTCGCCTAAATTAACATCTATAATATGGTAATAATGAGAGTAGGTGACAAGAAACAGGTAAATACAATAATATTGATTATCTTCATATAATATAGCATGAATATGTATGGATAGGTTGAGACAAGATAGAATACAACAACGACAATAATAATAATAAAATTATTAGTAGTAGTATCACACACACACACACACACACAAACAAACACACGCATACAGACTTAGCTTTAGTAAGTGTTTAATTCAAATTAAATTTTTTAGATCTATCCTAGCTTAACCAGACATCCACAACACTAGCTATAAAGCTTTAAGTTCTTAGAGCAAAAATTCTGACTGTAAGTCTCCAACTCTCTACGTGATTTATTATATTCTATATTCACAAACGATATCAATCAATGTTTTAAATATTTATTATAAATAGGTAGAACTCAGACAGTTATTTCGTGTCAGGGGTTGGGGGGGGGAATCGCCACCGCTTTCAATAGATTAAGGATAGCGAACATAAGTGGCTTACTCCGGAAACAAGCTGGCGTATGTGCGTGCGTGCGTGAGTGTGTATATGTGTGTGAGTCGGCGTATATATATATATATATATATATATAGTGTGTGTGTGTGTTGAACAGCTTCTATCTCTATATAGACAAGAACCCTATGTGAAGTGCTCTAACTAATATAACTTCTAGTTAATCTTTTCATCTACAAAACAATTATGTATTTGTGAGATATAATGTGAGATTTATGAGATTTGTGAGATAATAGCTTACAGAGAGATGTTTTATAAGGGGGGAGGGGGGTGGGGGATATTTAAGTGACGTCTTCGACAGCTTGCAGTAGACCAATTGGTATATGTCTATTTGTTTGTCTATTTGTTTGTCTGTCTGTCTGTCTGCTCAGGGGATCTGGGATCATGGGATATGGGGATGATGGTAGTAGGGGATATATAAAGGGAGCAGGAGATAGAGAATAATGGGCAATATGGTTTTTAATAGGGTACCGAGGGAAATAGGGTTCACACAAGGAAATCTAGTCGAATGAGGATCTCAATAGGGTATTGGGCAAATGAGAACCACAGTATGGGATCTGGAAGAATTGGGATCGTAGTTGGGTATATAGTGAAGTGGGGACCGCATAATGATATCCAGGTAAATGACATCACAGTAAGTTATTTGGGCAAATGTCATTTTATGTAGTAGGTTTGCTAGGCAAAGAGGGATCGTAGTAGATTTCTAGGCAAAGAGGGATCGTAATAGGTTTGCTAGGCAAAGAGGGATCGCAGTAAGGTTATATAGGTACCAAAATAGCCTATCTAACCCAATGTGGATATGTCGGCAAATTAAGATCGCAGTAGGGTACCTGGGCAAATGGGGTTCCCATTAAGCTAGCCAGACAAATGGGTATCACAGCAGGCTACCCAGGAAAATGGGACTCGGAGATAAATCATTATGTTCTGGATCACCTACACTTGCCGTGGGTTCAAAATGAAATCATTGATGTCGGTCCTATCTCTGGAGACTGCAGAAAGCTGTTGTGTTTTTGTTTATGTTATGACAGTACTAACAATCATCTATTGTTAATAAATCAATAATTAATCATCATTCTAAGTAATGACGTGGTATGATGATCATTGTAAGAATGGGAACGGGGGGGGGGGGGGGGAGAGAGGGGGGTGCGCATTGGCTGGATAATTAGGCCGAAAGAGAACAGAAGAAGCAGATAAAGAGACAGACTTACATATAGACAGACGGGCAGGCCGAACAGCAGACATATAGACGGACAGATAGACACATAGATATAGATAGATTATAAGTGAGTTAGAAGACCAGTAATAATATATAGTTACTGATTGATTAACTGATATGATGGTAAACAGACGAAGATATATAAACTAATTATGACCTTGACCTGTCAAAATGGCAGATACAGGTAACAGCCACCTTGTGCTGGAGGACGATAATGGAAAATTTCGCTATTTAATAATAATAATAATAATGTATATTTAATAAAGCGCCCTTACTAGCAGGAGCCATTCAAAGGCGCTGTACAAATAATATGTAATTTAATAATACCCCAAATAATGTCTGTAAAAACCCTGTAATGATTTAAAAGATAATAATTATTTATCTGTGAAAGCGACCTTAAATAGGTGTGTTTTTAGAAGAGACTTAAAATTTTCCCAAAAGAGAATTTCTAATATTTGCCGGCAACTTATTCCACAAATTGGGGGCTGCAACACTAAACGCACAATCACCATATGACTTGAGCCGAGACACTGGCACCTGAAAGACTGACTGATACCGAGTTTTGTGATTTTTAATGGGGAAAACCAGTTCACACAGGTATTCTGGTGCCATATCATTAATAGATTTATAAGTTATTAACAGAATCTTAAAATGGATACGCTGTCTAACAGGTAGCCAATGTAGTTTTTGAAGAATTGGGAATATTTGTGTATTTACTGATATTCTTCAGTTATCTTGATATTTTGTTTAAACATGATTAAGGTCAAAGGAATCTCTGAGAAATATGTCCGTTCACGAAAAAATGGAAATCATTAAATAATTGTTCCCAGGATGTTAGTTAATTATATACCTAATTAACATATTCCTTTTTTATAATCAGCCGTTTCTCTTAAGGTGTGTGTGTGTGTGTTATAATAATGAGTGATTAGTTCATCTCCAGTTAATTATCATTATAATTGTCTAATGATCACAATTAACTCAACACATATTTGTATAACATTCCAACTGCTACCTAGAAACGTGAGTAGTTAATATTATTGGTTTTGTTCGGGTAGTTATTTGTGTAGTAGTTGAAGTAATAAAGTAGTAATTGTTGATTAAACATTTCTGAAGTGGTAATGTTGACGGTATCGAAATATAGGAATTAGTTTCGAAGCCAACTTAAAAGTTAAAAGTGGAATTCAGTCACTTAGATATTACCTATTAGGGACATCCGAGCGAAACATATCCCACAAACACAGCTATAAGCCGGATTCGAATCAACAACCTGAAATTTTGACGCGAAGCGCTCTAACCACTGCGCCATCAGAACACCACTCTACAAGCCAAATACAGAGTAGACGTCAGAGATGAGCTAAGATAATGAAGTATTTGACTATTTAAGTACAACAGTACCTGAATGTACTTAAACTTCTACTTTATGTTTTATTAAAAAAAAATGGTTCCATATTTGATTCTTTATGAATCGTTATAGAATGTGGAGAGAATAAAAATGAAAACTTTACAGATAGAATCAAAATTTCATTTGTCTAGTAAATATATGATATTGCTATACTGCTCTATAATAAATTGCAATACGAAAATTTCGCAGAGAGAGAGAGAGTTTTGAAAAAGTTATAATTTATTGTTTATAGACCATGACATAATGACCTGTTGAGTGATGATATATCATTCACATAAACGTTGACTGAGTGATAAATGATTAGCTAAATACATGGAACAGATATACACCTTAAAACTGTTGACAACAAAGATAATTTATATGCCACACGATAGGCCGCCGTCTTTACGCTCAATTAATATATAAATGTTATACTTTTTAAATCTTCGTTTTATACGCTACACTTAGTTCTGAGAACCTAACACACCGACAATATATTGTCCTATAAATCTCTATAATGCTGAATATTAGTAAACCCACTTACTCATTTTCTCGCTCAATTACTCACTCATTCATTTACTCACTCATTGACACATTCATTGACACATTCATTGACACATTCATTGACTGACTGACTGACTGACTGACTGACTGACTGACTGACTGACTGACTGGTTCACTCACTCACTCACTCACTCACTCACTCACTCACTCACTCACTCACTCACTCACTCACTCACTCACTCCTCACTCACTCACTCACTCACTCACTCACTCACTCACTGGCATACTCACTCACTCACTCACTCACTTGCTGGCAACGAGTAGCAACTGATTAATATCAATAATATTTAATATTGATTCAATTATCTGAGTATTTTATCATAAATAAATAACTCGTAATTACCAGGATTCTCCCCTCGACACGTTATTTATCAGTATGTCTGATATCTTCTCGTCTCAGTTCTCCAATAATCCGTGTTTATGTCTCCGAACTTTGTCATAACATATTAATACCGCTATCTCTCAATTTATCCGTAAAATATGAATATTATTTATAATATAGTAATGCGATACTATCCCTGTGTTGATTGCAGTATGTTCGTGGGTGGCGGAATATAAAAACGTGTAGTCTGTGGTTGTTACTGCATTTTATCTAGAAGCTTTTACAAAAAAAATACATTTCTCTTTGTAGTCCAGAAACTAGGTCACCTTGGCACACAGTTATCCACTGTTATAGTACTCTGTTAAAGTCAGAAACAATTCTCCGTGAAGTTGACTAACGAAGAATGTATCAATTGAACGTAACGTGTCAACAGAATTTGAACTCTCTCAACTCACTGAATTTCGTCGGCAATGTTTACCATGGGTATACAGGGTAGCGTTTGTGGCGCGCCTAGCGGGTGTCAAATTAGACTGGAGTAATTCAGGTGTTGTCAAGCCGTTTAACTGTCGCCTTATTGACGAAGGCGTTTCGGCAAACAGACAGACATGGCAGGACATCATTCGTGAATAGAAATAATTCCTAAAAATGTAGGCCAGTTAGGTCAAACGTTCTTGATGACAGTGAAGCTGTGTGTGTGTGTGTGTGTGTGTGTGTGTGTGGGGGGGGGTTATAAGAATTTTTGCTTGATTCAATATTTTGTAAAACATCAACTTCCCCACTCTATTTTGCATTGTTTCACTCAGGTATTACGTTGAAAAAAACCCACACACAACAGAAACAGGCATAAGCACAAAAGCAAATAGCTATGAACTTATAGAAAAACGAGGATACGTAAAGGTAAAACTTCATCGACACATTTCGTTGCCTCAACAAAAGACATAAATATAAAGCAGGTGTTGTTTACCACACCTTTTGTACTTGTTATGTTCTATAAAATACCTTTGTCCAGGATGTAAAAATAATTACAGCCACACATTTTTCCAACATTCATTATTTCTCACGCACACAACGTACATATAATCACCGAGTTACATAATTATTTAGTTATTAATTGCTATTACGTATGACTGCCGACATATTTGTTTTATATCCATCTTTTAATGTGGCAGATATTAATGGGCTCATTCTAATAACAATAAACGTTGAGGATTATAAATGCAAAAAAGGAAAAAAGTTGGATATTGAACACTTGTCTGATATTTCTAATTTGATCATATTTCAATCGTCGAAATAATAGATCAAGTTTTAAAATCAGGGATAGGTCTAGTTAATATTATAATATTTATACAAATATAAAGCTATAATGTAACAGAACAAGGGTGCAAACGTTCAAAGAATGGGCCAAGAAAGCAACTAATTGTAAGCCCGGTTAGCTCAGTCGGTAGAGCATGGGACTCTTAATGCTAACCAATAGAGCTCGAGTAATCCCAGGGTCGTGGGTTCGAGCCCCACATCGGGCGAATTCTTTTAAAATTTATGCGAAGTACCTCAGCTTTTACCGAAGTTATCTCCCGATTAAGAGACTCGATAAAATAAAATAAATTCGATTCATACTTAATTCCTAACAACAAAACAATTAAAATTCAATCATAATGTTTACGATATATTTAGCTATCATAACGTATTACTATTTTATAAGCCGTTGTCTTTTTTATTGAACCTGATTTCTGGTTGGAAGATTCTTGTTTTCGGGTATTAACAGATATTGTATTAATAAAATAAGAAATGTCTTTCATTGAACCTATTAATGGGATACTATATGTGTCTGTTATATGTGTGTGATTTTTCCCACTTAGGACAAGATTAATTTATTTAGGCCGGTATTTTTTACCCAGCGGCCGAGTCACAAACGATAGAAATCGGTCTTATTCATCGGGCAGCCGGATCCCGAAAGCCGGATACCGGGTATACAATGCTAATTTTCGTTCTCGTCAAGTCGGCATTGCCGGGTGCACAACGACATATATCGTGAAATTAATGGCCGAGTTGGTGTGGATACACTAAGTTTAGTTGTTGGCATAGCGTAGCGAACATACCTGCTATATGTTTATTGAAAATACGAAGTATACAGTTCTCTCAAAACTAGCTAGTAAATCGCCGCCAGGGAGGGGGGGAGGGATTTTAACTATGCACGACCAGCGCCATTATGCCGCCGGGTACTTCTCCGAATGGCGTCTGTCTTGTGCCTAAACGTTTATTAATAACTGTGATGGTTCGACAGTCATCTCAAAATAGAGGTATTTAGTAACTTTCTGGGCGACCGACAACTCCTTGACCTCAGCGCTCCTGGCTGCCATTTTTCCATTTCCCGCCAGTTGTTAGTAAAACAGGGAATGCCAGTGTCCAAGCGGGACTGCTGGTGATCTTGGCCGGGTGCGCAAGCGGGGCAATCTTCACTGGGGAACTGAATCTTTGCCCGGTGGGCAGGAGACAAAATCTTCACTGGGAAACTGGCAGCGGGATGAATAATCACTTCCTTTTATTTATGTTCGATTCCTAGTAAACATATATCAACTGAATGACGTATTTGATGTAACAACATGGGGACAGGTGGAAAATTAATGATTCATGAGTTAAAATTAAAGCCCACACATTTTGTTTTATCTTTGACAATGACACTTGCACGTTTTGACGAAGATATTTGTGAGTACATCAGCCTTTTATCTAACAGCCAATAATATAAGTAATATACTCATTTATACTTAATGTCAAAAGATAATAAATATTGTATTTTTGTATCAGACGACTATGTATACAAAAGGCACAAATGATTGATCAAATGTTGTCTCAGAAATTCTAGCAGAGAAAGTTGTAATAAGCTACGCTTATCGCTTTCATACATTACGGGCACTTTAGCGAGAATTTATTTATCACAAGTTGCTCATAGAAAAGTAGCTTATTTCGAATTGTTTGGCAAATACTATTTATTTATTTAGTAAAGAAACAAGCTTATGAGGAGAATTATAAAGAGAAAATGTGCTTAATCGAAGTGATTTCTCGGTTTCAGTACCACAAATAAATAAAAATGGTATTTTCAACTGGCAGCTAAGCGACCTTTATGTGGCCGTTATGATAATTGTAACCGTCGGGGGAGGATTTATCTTGAAAATATAATTGTTATTGTAATGAACTGCGATAACTGAGAATTTCGGCTTTTCTTACAATTTTTTTTTTTAATAAATAGAAGTGTTTTCGTACAAAATAAATACCACAATAACCATCAAAAGTGAACCAGTGTCTTAAAGACAAAACAAAGGGACTTCCCTCTACAAACAGCTGCCCCAAACAAAGTCTCAAAATGGTTAATGACCTCAAAAGCAAAGATGCTGGAAACGAGTCAAATCAGTAGTCACTCTACATCGTAGCAACAAAAAAGACATCACTGATACCATTATTATTCTCTATGAGGATATAAAGGACGTTAAGGTATATTTGCTGCTGAAAAAACCCCGTACTTTTGTTATTATGATTGATTATTTTTGGTTGCGACAATTAAGATGTTCTTCCGACTTCTAAATACAAAAAGTTTAGATAAACAAAATAATAAATCAATGAACCATGAAATTATTGCTAATTTAATTATTATTAACGTCGTACAAAATCGAACTATAGACTGTCGAGCATGTAATAAAGTGATGATGATGATGGTAACGGTGACGATGATGATGATGGTGATTGTCAACGAATGTCCAGATATCACGACGCGGCAGGTGACATTTCTACAAAGTTGACCCTCTAACCAGAGTCTTGTGTTTTCGTGTATGTTTTCGATTCAAAACTTAGATAGTTAACAATACTTTAATAAAAAGAAATATATTCATGTCAACATCTGTCGTGTTAAATATTCTCATCATTGAAGAAGATGTTGATATAAAACATAAAATGAATCAAGTATCACATCCGTGTCATCTACACGTTAAACTTGGTTGCTATGAAGTCTCATTAAATTAAGGCCATTAGTTATACAGCCATAGTCTAGGGAATCTTTTATTTCGTGTTTAAGGGAAACTAATTTGACCTGAACCTGATTTAGAAGACAAACACATTAAAAAGATAAGCGGGTGCCAATTTAACTTTATATGGCTGAAACATCCCCCAGTCACCCGTAACACGGGTTTCTAATGGCGATCATGAGTCTGCAGCGCGGTAGAACATCAACTGCGCTATGAGACATAAAATAAGTGACAACTTTACTGTGGGTAATGTGAGCCCGAAGATTGTTTAGAAAACTCATCAAAAGACTGGGTGGTATATTGACCTGAAGAATAACCCACAAAGTTTAAATACCTTCAGATATTAATCAGCATCATCATTATCATTATCATCATCAAATAAATATATATAGTGTTCTCGACAACCTACAGGAAAGGAAGGTTAAGATATAAGACGATTTATTATCAATATAACAATGATAAACTGACATATCAGTTACAATTGACACAAAGAATCCAGCTAAAAAATGTCTTTTTGTTGACGGCGACGAGTGTCTTGCTTTTTCTGGTAGACACCGAAAGATAATTGTATAATTTTTGTTGGAGTCTTTTTAAACCATCAGTCAGTTAACTTTTTGGGTACAAACTTCAAAATGTTTGTAGACCAAAATAGAACAACAAGTTACTCTGAGTACTGATTGTATTTATTAATATGTATGTCACGTTGATTGTCAACTTGTTTATTTACCAAACTTGTTGTGGTGACTGGACCTATCCGATATGTAATAATGTCCTCAATAAACCATATTTGTCAAGAAAAGTAGTAAAAATGTTAGTTTTATATCTGTATGTGACTTTGGTACACAGAATTATCAATGATATGAAGATAATTGAGTGATGTAAATTTTTTTGGGACATGGGTGTATGTTTAGACAAGTGGTAATAAAAATAGGAATTAGACTCAAGTATTAGTTCTTTATCCTTCAAATAATTTGTTGTATTTTAGTGATGTAGGCCTCACATCGGAGGTTACCGGAGACAATTAGAAAGATAACGTGTTTTCACAAATTCAATTTTGTTTGATTCTATAATATCAGGATAGGACGTGTATTTAACTAAAATATCATATTAATGAGTGTATGTTTACGAAGTGGTAATTATATATAATGAGCTCAAAGTGCTTAATATTTTCTAAACCTACAGAAAATTAAGATTTAATATCTGCTGCCACCAAACTTCAAGTCCATCTATCTTTGGGATCCTAACCCACAGTTCACTCACCTGATCGCATCTCCCCATCACACAATACAAATAATAAAACAAACTTATAAAAATATGAATCTATCAATAGCGAAGCTTTTCAAAGATCATAACGGTTCACTGCTAAGACAAGATGTATTAGACTAAATCATCATAACGGTCTAAAGTTGGTGCGTTTAGGGTTGAGGAGGGGGGATGCCTTGGGGGGGGGGGAATAAAGTACTTTGTTTGCGAAACCTGGATCGGATTATCTAGTATATATATATCCGTCCATATCAACAACATATTGGACTCTAGTATTCATTAAAAATCAGACACAAGGTTAATGCTGGTTGTTTGTTGTCAATAAAAGTTATTATTTACCTTGTATTGTATAGAACAAAGCGTTCCAGCCGTCGGTGTCTCTTTGATTACCAAAAACCTGGAACTCATTTCCGTTATCGAGAAGATAACGTACAAACGTGACGTCACCTTTAGCCGAAGCCTGCATCAGGATTGTGCGGCCGTCATTCGCTATGTGGCACTGCGCTCCGTACATGATCAGCATCCGGAAGAGATGCACGTGACCGCTAGCGACGGCGTAGAGGAGAGCATCCCAACCATCTTTGTCTAAGGCGTTGACGTCAATGACGTGGCAGCCATTTTGTTGAAGGATGTTTAAAGTAAAGTCGGCTCGATTTTTGGCGACGGCCTGCATCAGTAGAGTGACGTCATCATCGCTGGTGCTCGGTTCGATGCCGCTATCCAGTAGAAAGTCGAACAGATCCAGATCTCCTCCGGTGACGCAGTAGAATAGACAGTTCCTGTCTTTATTGTCTCGTTCGTCCAGGTTCAGACCCAGTTTGTGAGAGTTGGTGACTAGATATCTGACTAAGGTTTTGTTACATTTCAGGGCGGCATTCATCAGGATGGTACGACCATCGTTAGAGGGCGCTATCAAGACGCCCCACTCCAGAAGGATTTCCAGGAGACGGAGATTGTCGGAGTTGACGAGATAAAAGAGGGAATTCCTGCCCATAACATCGACGTCATCGGGAGACAGACCCAGGATCTTATCGTATCGGATCAGGTAATGTACCATGTCCACGTGACCGTGTAAGACAGCCTCCATCATTATGGTCACGTGGTTCCGGTCTCGTCGTACGCATGCGCCGTTATCGAGCAGGTATGCCAGCGTGTCCAGTTGGCCGTCTGAAGTGACGTAAAACAGAACGTTCCTTCCATCACGATCGACGCTGTTCACGTTAACTCCACGTTCAACGAGATATTTGATGACGTCGGCGTTATCAGCGTACGTGCCGATCATCAGACAAGTGACGTCACTGATGTTGCTGACGTCATGGTTGGCGCCGTTCTGGATCAAGGTGTCGACGACCGACTTGTGGCCCTCGAAACAGGCCTCATATAGGGGAGTATCGCCAACGTCGGTCTGACTGTCGACCGTGGCGCCTCTGGCGAGTAGTGATTGAACCATGCCGACTTTACCTGACATCGCCGCCAGGTGGAGCGCTGTCACGCCGCCATAAATCTGGGGCGTGTTTATTGGATCATCAACAGAACATGTCTCGTTTATGCCGACCTGAAAAGTAAAAACAGCAAAGACTATAACATAAAAGTCAGACAAATGTTTTGAAGAATACGACAAATTTGTTTGAAATCAAAGTAATGTTCTTATTTTAAAGAAAACTCATTTTAAAGAAAAACTATATTTAGATCATATATTTAAATAAAAATGGATATCAATTATCAAGCAATTTCTTTCGCTATCTTCCAACACCATAGAAAGAGCCAGATTTATGTTAATTATTTAGGTACTTTTAAAAGCTGCTTGAGATTGAACAAAAGCGCGCACACACGCGCACACACATATATACCCCATATATATATATATATATATATATATATATATAGTTGCGGAAATACCAGCATTCTTGTAAGGCAATAAACAAGGTCAAACTAAAGAAGTAAATTTATAAAGCAGGTGACGTGGTATATATCATAAAACTAGGTGACGTCATTTTGGTGACAAGTTCAAAATTATCACCTTCCTAATACCTTAGTTTCGGCACTCTTCGACCTTTACACTGATGCTACGCCACTGAGCAACGGATAGAGAATCAGACCTTTATAGAAGATATAGATAGCTGCCGTGTGTGGTCATTCACATACGGTCATAGGAAGTTTTCGGGGGAAGTTCTCAGTGAAAACAGAAAGAAATTTGGTCGAAAAAGCCGAAGAGCCAGAGCCAAAAAAAAAAAAAAAACGGAAAAAATGTAAAGAAAACATTAAAAGTTGTATGAATAGGGCAATGTTATAATTGGCAAAGAGAGATGGTCAGGAGAGAGGATGTTGAGGATATGTTTGTTTCTTGTTATAAACATATAGATTTGTCTAAGTGTTCCCCCTCTCTCTCTCTCTCTCTATCTATCTATCTATCTATCTATCTATCTGTCTGTCTATCTGTCTGTCTGTCTGTCTATCTGTCTGTCTAAGATTTAATATGTACCTACATATTTGTCGTAGATAAATAACCCCATGTTATCTCTACAGTGGTCTCCTATAACCAGTCGTTATACAATAACAACTCATCTTCTTGTCTAGAAGCACCGAGTTCTTACGTTATGCGTACACTAGAGGTCACGTGACCAAATCATTTCCAGTCCTACTATATTCCACTATCGTATAAAAACATTTTAAATAGATCGACAACAAAACATGTCTTTGACAACCGATAACACTAACAAGGTGCTGATTAAAGTTATATTTAATTAAAGGTTACTAAGCGGAGGTTGTCGGTTTCCATGGCAACCCAACCAACTACGATAAAAGTAACCACGATATCCCATTAATCACGTGACCATGAAGTTTATCGCTGATTCGTTGAGCGATAAACGAGAAAGTTGGCCTCAAAAGGACGGAACCACAAAGATGGTTTTGTGTAGAAAGGAGAGATGTTTGGATAAAGTTACCAGTTTGTTGTTGTTTTGTGAGTGACAAAAAACCCCACCTCTTCTAAGAATACGACGAGAGTGAATATTCTCGTTAAAAGTTTGATAGATTGTAGGTAAGAGACAGGTATAAGCAATGTTTGAGGCGGAAGATAGCTTAATTATCCACCTGGCATCGGTGTTCATGGCGAGGAGGGATAAACAATGTAATTAGCGAAAATGGTGGTTACCTCAATAATATTTTGGTACAAGTAAATTGGTGGCAAGTACTTTCTAGGTAAAGCTTATAGGTAGGTGGGGGCAAATAGAACTGAAACTAAGTTGTGTCAGAACACACACACACACACACACACACACACACACACACAACATAACACACACACACACACACACAATAACATGAATATTTATTATATTTGTCTGAGTTGGATGCATTTGTTAATTTAGTTAACTAACTACAATATTTATTCATTATTAGTATTATTAGTGAGAGTTTTATCCAACTACCAATATAGAACTTGTTACAGTTAAGCGTTCAGGATCAGAAATCCGAATACCAAAGTAGCTGTATGTGCACCAATATAGACAAAAGCAGCAAGATGTGTGTTAGTTAGCCCGTACATACGACTACTCACCAACTTATAGAAGTGTTTTTGGCAGAATTTCCAAACTTTTTGTAAAATCATAACCAAATATTTGTAAACATGAGAAGGTCACGTGTTGTTGTTGTTATTGTTGTTGTTGCTGGTATCTATTTTCAGTGTTTATCTCTTGTCATCTAATTCTTGCAAATATACACAAAATAAACAAATGTATAATGGAATATACAACTAAAGTACTCTTTTATTACACATTTTTAAACTTATATATATATATATATATATATATATATATATATATATATATTCTCTCAATGTGTGTGTGTGTGTGTTCTATTTTATGCCGTAACGCACTATATGACATGTTAATGGGTTCTGATGAGATAATGATAACATCGATGACACCGAAGATGACACCTGCAACGCTGCCATAAAGACAATAATTGACTGTTATCTATAATGTCATATCATTAAGTTGTTGTTGTAATTGTTAATTGACTACAAAATACCGATTACTATCGGACAACCAAAAGTTAAATAACAACCCCCCCCCACACACACACTATGTTTAAATACATACATATATAAAAACCTATCTTAAAAGACCATCCTTATAACAATCGTAGGTGGTCTTTAAAGATAGGTCGCCCTTTAAGGCAGAATCTGATCTTGTGTTTACTAGACAATGACAAGACATAAAAATATATATCTCATATGACTAAAGGAATTAAGTTTTTGGTTTCAAAATCACTTGTATTTAAGTTTTACTAAATGTCACATTGTTCAGCCGAGTGACGCTCACTTCAACCGACTGAATGTTGTAATTTTATAACTTCAACTTTTTCTTTCAATGACAATATTGTCCGCTCATATTTCGCCATATTATATACATACATACATAGATATTGCTTGCAAGGAATGATCATGAATATTCATAGTATTCACATGTTGCCCGCGTTAATACGCATTGATTAAAGTTTGGTGTTTTCTAGAATTGTAATTGGTTAATAGTGACTCGATGATTTCAAGACGCACAATCTGAGCACAACCCAGAGACAATGATGATCCGTTAGCCGTTCTAATTATAATTACAAAACATTATTTTGTTTCTCAATTGCGATGTGAGAGAAGCCATTATTATCATTTGATCAATATTGTGTTGTATTTAGAAACAGTAATGTACCAACCATGGACGTTTAGGTCGGGGTTAAGATTGACTGACTTATGATTGGTCAATGAATGTCAGATTGAAGAATATACGGTCATAAAACAAACATGGTCGTATATATATATATATATATATATATATATATATATATATATATATATATATATATGATTTACTATAGAAAAAAGTGAGATGATATCTAGTATCTGAGGTGAGTAGAGCGTGACGGGAAGTTGTTTATCTTTCCCAGTATATGTAATTTATGTTCCTGTAATAAGTTGGTTCTATCAGTTAACATCCAACAGCCTATAATCAGGTAAGATATTCAGTCTGATAGAGAGAAAAACAGACTGATTATTGTTATTGAATAATGCTCTCTCTCTCTCCACACACACACCCACACACACCCACACACACACACACACACACACAGCGACCATAATTCACCTATTATACTATATACCATTCACTATATCAACCATTATAATACCTATAATTAAAGTCTGGTAATTATCAAAGGTGGTTATTACCGATGTTTTTTTTAGATTAAATCCTCTCAAAATAATTAAACAGAGTCGCGTCGTAAAAAAAACGAATCTCAGAGTAGTTACTTCAATAATTGATATCTGACTGAGAGAATGAACACATAATTGTTGGTGTAATGAGTCACTACCTAGTAATGTGTTATTAAACGGACACACCTTAATCTAGAGACATTTATGTGTGAATTACCAAAACTAATTCCAATCATTATATTTGTAATTTGTAATGAAAACGGGATAAATAACAGTCGGCTTTTGTTTAACAAAGACAACATTGATGAGAAAAGATGACACAATGGAATTGTGATTAATATAACATTAATATGTGAATGTTCTGTGTTAGAGTTGATGCTGTGTGATATAGTGTATAACGTGTGATATATAGTGAATAATTTGTGATATAGTTATTGTTGTGTCAGATAGTGCGCTGTATGTGGTAAACTTGTTCGTGGGTCACGAAGAGTTATGTTTAGATTGTGAGCGATATATGATATACTTGGCGATATGTGATATGAATGATCATGAAGTGGGTGATATGCGATATAGCGAATAATTTGTAGCGTGCTATGCTATATTACCGGTTGGTGTGTTTTATATAACAAGTTTACTTGTATATATAATTCACCTTGGTTGTATGTGGGAATAGAATCATCTTTCCTAGGTCCAGTTATGTCCAGTTTGTACTATGACATTCAAGGCTAACTTTTGGGTTATATAGTTTATATAGTATTGCTTTGAAGAAAGATACAGCAATTGAAAAATAGCTATAAATAGGGCTGCTTAGATAATTAAGCTAAACATTCTCACTATTGCCGTGATCTGACTTGGGTGTTTTACACCCAAACTCCACGGGTGTAGGTGATTCGTATTTTGTTTTTGCTTGGCGGCTTAGGGACGACTGGTGAGACATTACACATGTCTCAGCAAGAAAAGTCGCCACTCTGGATTCAGTCCCCTGAAGAAACGTCCAGAGTTTGAATTCACGGTTCGAGATTCTCTGTGCCTGTGCCTTATTATACACAGCTAAAACACACACACACACACACACACACACACACACACACACACACACACACACACACACACACACACACAGAGAGAGAGAGAGAGAACACACATATATATATATATATATATATATATATATATATATATACAGAGAGAGAGAGAGAGAGAGAGAGAGAGATGTACTTACTACCATCGATAATCATCTATGCACATGCCCACAAAGTTACAGCCAGAGGTATATACACAAAACAGGATCACCCCCCTTTAACAACATTAAGCCGACATCCTTTACAAACAAATTGAATATATTTTTAATATCGAAATAATTAATAAAAATGTCTTTTGTCATATAGCAGTCGGATCGCTCTTCGAGCGAGCGGCGTGTTTATTGTACAACAATCAGATTGCTTTTAATAAAAACAGGAAATGTTTTTATTTTCGAATGAGAAGTTCTTTGTTAGTGAATGATGAGAGTGAGCGACAATAGGAGAACATAAAACATAAACCATTAAATAGGACTTTTTCATTGATAATATTGGGGCTCACATTCTTTGTGTATATCGGCTACTAGTTGTATTTAGGGCGCGGGTAAGACGAAAACAACTCTAAGGACTTTATTTTTGTCTGAGAACTCTATACTTTAGTCACGGCTAATGATATATTATTTCAATATTTCTGTGCACGAAATCGACCATCCCATTTGATACTCGGTGGACCACTGATCACGTGATTGGTCGACAGAATATGACGGTTCCGTAGCGAGAACCCTCCGCTTTATAGCTTATCACTTTACTACTGATCTATGATGGATTCGTAGCTTCTTAAAGTTCTACCGTTGTCCATCCTGGACTTCGTAATATCTGTGCTGGGTTGTGTGCATCCATGCGTCCCTGAGTGCGTGCGTGAGTCAATATTTCATTGAGTGAGTGAGTGAGTGAGTGAGTGAGTGAGTGAGTGAGTGAGTGAGTGAGTGAGTGAGTGAGTGAGTGAGTGAGTGAGTGAGTGAGTGAGTGAGTGAGTGAGTGAGTGAGTGAGTGAGTGAGTGAGTGAGTGAGTGAGTGAGTGAGTGAGTGAGTGAGTGAGTGAGTGAGTGAGTGAGTGAGTGAGTGCATATATTCATGTGTTCTCAGTTGAAGTTCGACATTGGTTACCATTGGGATGTACCAAGCTTGACATATTTTTAGCATATATAGTATATATTACAGACACACTGACTTACACTATCTGGTCCTACCTTCACACCTTCTGGTCCAACCTTCACACCTTCAGGTTCAACTTTCTCACCCTCACAAGTCAATAGCAAATCTTACTCGACCGTACATCATTCGCATTTACTGACCCCTATACACGAATTGTACACCCACTGACCCTTCTTACAGCCCCGATCCATATGGATGTTTCACAGATTATCCAACTCACATTAACTCGAGTGACACCATCCGCCCTCAATAACCCACTTTCAACCCCACTGACTTATATAGTCCCCCCTCCCCACCCGAGATAATCAAACATATTTTCACGTCTCAGATGGAATATCAAATTCTGACATAAATATCTACGATATCTATGCCACATAAGTAATAGAGCATTTGACTAGGTACCTCTTGGACAAGGGTTCATATATTGGGCCTTCTCTGCCTAAAGGATGTTACATCTCAAAACGTTAGGAGGTTGTTCGTCTGATTGAAACAATCGTGGGGCAGAAGCGGCCGTGAAACATCAACATGATCAAATACCTATATTGATATCTCAGACTCCATTTGATCATATCTCACATTATACACAAATAGAATCCCATATACATTTGTGACCAAAATTCAACATTACGCATATCTCTACTA
The DNA here is from genome assembly GCA_025642065.1 of Paralvinella palmiformis. Classification (NCBI taxonomy): domain Eukaryota; kingdom Metazoa; phylum Annelida; class Polychaeta; order Terebellida; family Alvinellidae; genus Paralvinella; species Paralvinella palmiformis. The sequence continues at coordinate 258,198 of JAODUP010000095.1, read as the reverse complement.
TTACTTCATCTACCGAGGCCGTTCCTTGGTGGGGTGGGGGGAGAGGGGAGTAATTTATCTATACTTTAAACGTTTATTTATTGGATTTATATTCCACACCTGACTAGAGTCAAGTGAAATCCATCACATTGATGGAGATAATAATATTGATAAAATATCAATCCATATCACGTCTATAGTGAGATAATCGTTTTATCTCAGCTAACCGAGAAGCATGACTGAGATTAGCAGCCGAATCAGGGATTCGAACCGAAGTCATCCCAGATATTAACCCACCTCCTTTACCCACTAAAGCATGGCGCCTCCGTGGTCTAACGGTAGCGTGTTGGATCACAGATCACTACCACCTGTGTTCGAATCTCGGCGTGGGCATATGTGAAGGTTGTTTCATCTTTGACTTCGCTTCATTACCCTTTGAATGTCGCTCGGTCCATTTAGCTTACCATGTGCACAAAAATGGCCGTAAAACATCGATAATCATTAGCCACTAAACGGAAGATTCCATATAAGCGACAAGCGGCATGCGTATGCAACAAGCGGTTTGCGATTTCGATACTTCCATATAAAGAATGCTGACGCGTGTTGAGGCTTTCTTATTGATAATTTCTTATCTAAAATATGGCGAACTAGTCGAATTTGATGATTGCCCTCTTGCAAATGTATCAACAAAATCATCGTAGTGCGATGTAAATTATAAAAGTCCAGAGAGTAATTTCCTGACGTGTTGTCATATATGTAGGATTGTATGTCCAGACAGATCATTTGCCCAAAACAGGGTAGCATATAAATGCCCTCTGACCTACATTCCTTGGGAAACGCCCGCCTATGACGTAAAATTCGGGATTCTCCCATCCAGTTTTGTTTTCGCATTTCTACGAATCGCTACATGAAGTGATCCATTTTAGATCCATATGGGATCGTGCTCGTGCGTTAACATGTTTGACATTTTTTGTTGCATACTACATACCGCATATATGGAATGAGAAACCAACAATCTTTACACAACTCAGTCACATTTTGCCGACATTACCCACAGCCACAGGCCCATCACCATTCCGTATCGTTAATCTTATGACGGGAACACAACGGTCCCTACACACGGGCAAGAGTCCTACCCATGGGGGACAACTCTTGCTACTCTAGAGGACAGTAGTTCGCACCACAGCGGTCAAATGTTATTAATTAAAATATCAAGTATGCTAAATTATGACTTGTTAAAATGATAAATTGCTAGTTTACGTGTTTCACTTGAACTGACACACACACACACACACACACACACACACACACACACACACACAGGGACACGCTTTGTCGCCCTAGACTTAGCGTCGACTAATAAAAATGTTAGTCAGCTTTTAGTCAGTATATTTAAACTTGCGGTTTAAAACTGCATGGTTTCCTGTCACGAACTATATTATCGCCCACAAATGTTATACAAGAAAACCGTCAACATTTTAGTCAGTTATTGTTCTCGAGAAGTCTTTAATAGAACAAAGAACTTCCACATTCCAGGTGACCACTCTCATGATTGAGCTACGAGATGAAGTTTTTAATTATCTAAAATCAAACATCGACGAACACAATGACGTCAAAGTTTTCTTCGTCTATCGTATGTAGAAAGCTTCCCAAGGTCATAGTTTGTAGAAAATGTTAGATACCATTAAGTACTAATCAACGTATTGTTTTCCGTTATAGTCAAAACTTAATAGTAGAATGCGAATCTAAAACACTCTAGCATCCAGGTTCAAATCTAGCGATACTCTGTGCCACCTGGTTGACTAACCATCATCGATTTTGTACTTGATAGCCATAAAATCCTTAGATCTAGTTCAAGTTTGTAGATTAGCAGTGGTGATTTACGACTAAAATAATAACATATCTCTCAGTGTATGTGAAAGTGTACATGTGTGTGTGTGTGTGTGTGTATGTGTGTATGTACATATATATATATATATATATATATATATATATATATGTGTGTGTGTGTGTGTGTGTATATATATAAGTTTATGTGTGTGTGCATGTATGTGTATGTGGGTATGGATGTTTTGCTGCTGGGTTTAAAGGTACTTGTTCAGAGAATTAAATATCATCCTGAATTGCCATCAGGGGATTGACACACCGCACAAATGGTCTTACCAAGACTTGCCTCACCTGTTACACACACGCGCGCGCGCGCGCACACAGACACACACACACACACACACACACACATACACGGACGGTACTCTACCACTCAATACAATATGCTAACAGACCGTTATAACAGGCAGTTAGGTCGGAGAACATCGCCTTCAATACGATGACAAATATTCAACATGGCTACTAGCCAACAATCTATACATACCTATAAACCTAGATACGTACCTATAGACCTATATAGTTCTCCTATTCCAATCTCGTTTTATACTCAATAATATCCTTCATCGCTCTCCTTCTATATCTCCAATAATATTCTAAATTCTCTCCCATCTTTCATTTTACAGACACACATACACAGAGCGCTCCCTATACGTCGCCAATCTCCATGCCATAACGATCGCTCCGCCAACAGATTTATATCCGATAACTAAAAAAAGAAAAGAAAAGACATCACTCCAATTCGCTGTCAGCCATGTTAGCCAGTCACGTGGTGCTGGTGTGAAATGTCACAACACTTGTTGATATTACTGAGCGCTAGGCAACGGGCCACGTGTCACGGGATATGGGTCACGTGTCATGGGTCAAAGGTAACAAGTCACGGGTAATAAGAGGTAACGTGTCACGGTCGCAGGATGTATGTCACAAATAACAGGTAACTCATCTGGGATAACAGGCCACGCTTTGCAGGTAGTAAGTCAGAGGTCAGGCGACACGGCTGACATAGCGAACATGTCACGTGTTCGTGTTGGTTATGTCGTCACGAGCGACTGCCATAGCAACCGGTAAATTTACGGCTGGATCTATCACCATGGTAACAACTAAAATATCCAGAAATTATTTGATCTACATAAATGGCTAGCGGCACAGCTTTATAACAGTATAACAGTACAACTCTGTAACAGTGTAACAATATAACATGATAACAATAAACCACAATAACACCATAACATTTTATATAATTAACCCCCCCCCCCTTCATCCATGTACAATATGGCGGCTACTCACAGACCTCTAGCTAATAACATGACATAACGACGACAGGTAACAGTGACATGTCACGGTAATACGTCACAGTGACACGTTACAATGATACGTCACAATGACAGGTCATAGTCAATTAGTCAACAATCGCCTTACTGTTTAATGTTTACCTACAGATAACTCTGTTACAGGTGTGACTGTTAAAGAGGTGACTGTTACACAAGTGACTTTTACACAAGTGACTGTTAAAGAGGTCGTTCTTAAAGGTGTTATGCTGTTATATAGGTGACTCAGTTTAGACAGATGAGTTACCCAAATCGTCACAATGGACCACCCACCTATTATATGTGGCTAACGACCAAAAAATAAAAAATAAATCGTAATTTTTAAAATACTAAGTAATAGTCTCACTCCTAGCATTATCATAAAACATATCTGTATGTTTACAGACATACCAACATATACACTAAAGTACATATATATTTATAAAGATAAATATATAATATTTGACAAACTACATACCAATAGACATACCCATAGAGATACTTACATAACCATAGACATAACTATATACCCAGTACATACATGCCCATCGAGATACCCACATAACCCTAGTAATACCTACATAAACATAAAACCCAACTCATATACAGACAGAACTAATAATTATATACCATTAGACATACTTTTGTATTTAGTAACATACTCATCAACCTGCTGACATATAACCCTACCGACAGACATACCGACAGACATACATACAGACATACCGACAGACATACCTACTGATGTGCATAATGATATACCAAGAGCCGTTATAATTATTAATGTTATAACAATTGTCGTATATAACAGACAACTTAAACTAAACAAGTTAATAATAAGGTGTCATAGCCAAAGTCAACAATATATATATATATATATATATATATATATATATATATCCTTAAATAGGTGAGGTCATGAACCCAACCGGTTAATGGGACAGGTCCTTTAAGATGTCAGTTTTAAATTATGAGAAAGGTAGCTGCCAGAAACTGCTCTAAAAACATCAATCTCTCTGTCTCTCTCTCTCTCTCCTCGCTCTATCTCTCTCTCCCGCGCGCATGCGCACGCGTACGAATTATATCAATAGAAATACGATATACGTGGCGTAGTAAGAGTAATGTAAATGACTTAAAATGTTCATGGCTTTTGGATTGCTTATATCATTTTCTAAACTTATAAACCTACAAATGGTTCTACAGTGTCTACACGCTTATATAAAATAATCCGTGTGATTAGTTCAAGTTTTTATTTATGGCTGTGTCAATTGATTATTACATATAATCTCAGCATGTTTCCGAACCCAGATACTAGCAGAGTTGATTAATCGCCCTACTACTGAACTATATTTTAGCAGGTAACTGTCACGGTTGTTATGCTGTGTTCTGTGTTAAACGATGCAATGTAAGATTTACAGGGTTTTGTCTCTCTCGTAATGAGATCCTTAACGATTCGTGTCCATTTTATGACATTTAAAAAAGTTTTCCAGTAACTAGCCCACCATATAAAGATAACGAGGTGTCCAATTCACCAGATGGCGCCCCTCGTCACCGTTCATTATTGACGTTCTAGTGACGGGAGGGGATCTAGACAATATTTTTTCTCTCCATATCAGTACGACAATCTAAGACCCGGAACTTGACAACACAAAGGACAAACTTCAAAGACAACCAGAAATACAATAAATATCTCATAAAGACAAGAATGTTACTGAAATGGTGGACTATACTATAATGGGAGGGGGTCTTTACGGCAGTTCTATGACCAGTTGTAACCTATATGTTTATCACACAGGGGGGTACACAATAGGGTGTCTATAAATGGACATTGTAGATAATGTCAAACAAGATTGTAGATTGGTGGATGACCTGGTCTGTTCTCATTCTCTCTCTCTCTCTCTCTCTCTCTCTCTCACTACAGGACAGTTCTGTTAGTAATGAAGTAATGTGTCAGTTTGTAGTGAAATAATGAGAGGTCAGCGGGTACAGACCTCGAGGGGGGTAAGGTTAATTGACAAAACGTCTTTTGATTGCCGTTTATTAGAAATACCGTTTAGTGTGTTAAAGTACGTGTATGATCATGAATCATATATATATATATATATATATATATATATATCATTAACCTAATAGGGCTTGTTAACTGGGCACGCACGCGCTCACACACCCATATACGAACACACACACACACACACACGCGCGCGCGCGCGTATGAATTCATACACGCCTGCATGTGCAGTTACTCATTATTACATCTGATACACTCAAAATCACACGTTGAAATGACAATCACGTATAATCACGTGATCTACATGCTATCAACCACTATTTGTCACACTCGATAGTCATAAACGATAATATTATATCATATTTTAAGATCTTATTTTAAAACTTTTTACATTTCTATTTTATGTCATTCAGAGAAGCAAATATTCGCAATTAAAATGAAATACTGTGTACAGTAGTTATGACGTCATTGTTAATGATGTTACGGAAGGGTACCGGTCTAAATCCTCCTCCAAATAAGTGATTTTATGGTCTTGATAATAAATTAAGGTGATTGAACAGACAGGTTAAAAAACAAATAAATAAACAAAACATTGTTGAAAATGATTCTTTGACTGTTTGTTGCGTGAAAAAATACACAATCTATTTATCGATAATGGCTCCAGATTATTGACAATTTGAAGAATTATCCTGAATGATGGAGAGCTGTGGATATAGAAGTTGGAGAAGAAACATGTCATTATCTGAGAGAGAGAGAGAGAGAGAGAGAGAGAGAGAGAGAGAGAGAGAGAGAGAGAGAGAGAGAGAGAGAGAGAGAGAGAGAGAGAGAGAGAGAGAGAGAGAGAGAGCGGGTAGTAAACGTTGACAAGGTGACAATATTTATTTCGTGTAATCTAAGCTCGAATCTGAAAAAGATTTGTTGGAAGGTAGATAGGTTTAGGGTTAATACACATATATATCTGTGTGATTGTGTTTGTGTGTGCGGTTCTCTCTCTCTCTCTCTCTCTCTCTCTCTCTCTCTCTTTCTCTGTATATGTGCATACATGTGTGTGTATGTGTGTGTGCCCGCGCGCGAGAGAGAGAGAGAGAGAGAGTGAGTGAGTGTGTGTCATTTTCTACAGCGTACAAGAAGGTAAATAACGTTCAGGGAACCTAAATCCTGAACTAATTCACCAAATATTAGACCAAATTCTTGAACACTTGATCACCGTAATTAATTAATTAATTAATGAGTGTACTTTTTCACATCTTGCCTCAAAGGTTATTAACTGTCTGTTTCAAGGTTGAAATCAAAGAGCTTTAGACGTTTGTACAGCCCCTGGCCCGGAGTTCGACACAATATCAGCATTAACTAACCGAGGGGTATCCCGTATGTAGCTACCAATTATAAGCACATAATTCCAGCAATAATCCATCGGATGTCAATAGAAGGTTTATGATTTTGAACCGAATCAAACGTACTATAAAATAATTGTTCATCTCTAAGTCATCTTCCGTATTTTAACACGAAAGAGGCGAGATCGGTTGACCAAAAGTTTGACGCATGCGCGATGATAGTGAGAGGCATTCACAAATCACGTGATACTAATGTCATAAGAATGAAAGTATCTGATCATGTGATAATAGATCAGTTTAGCTGATTTTGTTACCATGACAATTCCATTCCGCAAATAATAAGTATCACACAAAAAGTATCCTGTCATCCTTTCGTCTTTGGTGTCCGATCACCTACAGGATCCAGGGTTTATCCAGATATGATCCGGAATTATTAAATAATCGCCATTTTTGTCAACCGTTGCTAATTCTCGGGAGATGACAGGCTAAAGTAATCATAATGGCTTTGGTTAGAAATAATTAATGATAAATAACAACCTACTAGGGTGGGGTGTGTGTATGAGAGTGTGTATGTGTGCGTGTGTGCGTGTGTGCGTGCGCGTGTGAGTCAAGCTGTCAGTCATTTAATCTGTCTGTCTATCTATCTATGTTCACGCATGTAAGCACATGCCCATTTATATCAGAGCTAGTGTCCATATAAAAGGCAACACACCGTCTACACGAATCATCAGGAGACAAGACGTGGTTTACCATTCATCTAGTTTTCATGAGCTTTTTCCAAAACTAAAGGTATCATCAGGGGACTCTGCTATATGTTATATGAAATGTGAACGATAATTGGAGACATCTACTTTGTTAGTCGACCATTAGTATCCTTTTTAGTGTCTTTACCAAAGTGTTCTCTGTTGTCTACATGTCTGCTATTGATAGCTAAACCACTGGACTACCTTCACTTAATGGACTTCCTTAGAAGTTAGTAAATATATCATTTTATTCGCGAACAATCTCGACATACAAATATTGACTGCTCTTTGGCTTTCAGGATGTGGACGATATTAGAATGGACACGAGACATCTCCAGACAGACAGACAGATAGATTGAAAGACAGAGAGAGAGAACGGAACACATTTTTGATCCCAAATTTTACTGCAGAAAAATCGTGACAAATCATGTCTGATTACGAGCTACATACGTCATCGGCTGCCGAAGTTTAAGGTTATGTCCTTCTCTTAATGCCGAACTCATGTTTGTTGAGAACTGACCCCGAACCGTTCGCTGGATGCCGAACTCGGAGAATGGTTATTGTCGTCTCGTGAATGGTGAATGGGTTTAATTGTATCAAGTCGACAATAGCTTGGTGATGGGTCATCTATGGAGGGTGATGGTGGGTGGGTGATGGGTGCGGTGATGATTATAGTGATTACTGGTGATGTATTTTCGATCGAACTTTTAGATAACACGCGACTAATGTGACGGGTATCAATGGCTCAGTTGGTATTGAGGTGAACTAAATATCGACATGTCACGAGTCATTTATATACTTGGCTGATTATATTATATATATATATATATATATATATATATATATATATATCGATGGACGGACGGATAGACGGCTGAATTTACAGACAGATAGACAGACAGACAAACAAACATCGCTTATATACTAAATACCGAAGAGACTCCCCCCCCCTCGAAATGTGTTAATTTAATTAATACCGATCATTAATTGGCACATCATGAGAACCTTCGTAGTATCCAGGAATCATTCTATTGTTCTAGAACCATGAACTATACTCGGTTCTCTATAATTAAACCTCACCTATAGACGGCGCCACCTGCGCTTATGTCATTAATTATTCAGACAAACACGCAGTAGTTCATTATAAATGTCCAAATATCTAATTATGTCGATGGTATATCTCGTGCAGGGAGATTTGTGTTTTAGAGCACAACCATTTCAGGTGATCCATGATGGATTAGTCTGGATTGTTGTGGATTATGAGCCTATAATTGGCAGCTAGACATAGTATACTCCGCCGAATGTTGGTTGGCTATCATAAGTCAGAGCGGTGAGTTACCCAGTGTGACGTCATTAGGTCTAATATTATATTCAGACAATCTTGCCAATAAATGTTATATAAAGTCCTTAGAGAGACTTGGTAAGGAAAACAATCAAATAAAGGAACAAATACACATAATACTTATTGGACAATATACAAGATACTCAAAGCAATATCAGATCATTGTTTGTTTGTTTATTTATAAAGTGTTTATGTTAATAATTTAGTATTTTCTTAACAATATTAGTAGTATATTGTTTGTTAGAAGGTTATTGTTTATGCCTGCGAGATATTTATAAATAACAAATCTCTCTCACCTCTCTCTCTCTCTCTCTCTCTGTGTATGTATGTGTATATGTGCGTGCGTGTGCGTGCGCGCGTGTCCGCCTACATGTCTGAGAATCAATGTAATCAAGATGTAGCCTAAGACAAATCAGATAATGTTTATTGGATAATGTCACGTGATTAGTGACGTATATATTATTACTAGTTGTGTCTGAGATACGTCTTAAGGTGAGCTTCAGTTATAAATGATGTAGCAGAAGACAATAGGAAATGTTCTTGAATTAGATCTTAATTTTGTTACTGGTTATTAATGAGACAATCACCTTATAATCTTTGATATCGCACAGCATCTGACACAGCAAAGACCCGTATCACCTCAATATCGCAACCGGAAACGGAAATCTTAAGTGGGCGTGAGTCGATGTAATACCGTCCAAGCTAAGGGATACTCAAGGGACCAATAGTAATCAGCACCGAACCCAAATGCTTAGCACATCCACCCACACCCATACCAGCAGCATACAAACAAATTAGTGTGTGTGTGGGGGATACGGTTTGCTGTAATTGCTATTTTATGAGAAGCTGTCATGTCTGGCAGCTCGCCTTGTATATGGCAGCCAGAGTGAGAGACAGAACAGAGGTGAAATAGGGAAAGCCTAATGTGATCATTGTACGCTATTCTGTGTACTCTAACTATCAACAAAAATAATAGGAATGATTTATTGATTAAAGAGTACAGAGTATATTGTAGAATGCAAAAAGCCCACAAAACACCAAAAACAACAACCCTTGATTTTACAGATTAAGGTAGTTTCCCTATACTTCAATTCACACTACGCTATTGGTTAAATACAATAAACCCCGCCTTCAAGGACCACCTATGTATAAGTAACGGGTGTTATCTCCTACGATAGGGTTTATATTCTGTCAAACAACGCAGCAAATATTATGTGACCTACTTTATCACGTGATCTAGTTTATCACGTGATCTGCTTTATCAGTCTTTCCACGATTCCCGATAAACCGACTAAAATGATGGGTATGGCTGTCGAATGTCACGTGACTGCTGACGTAGGTTAAACAGTATTATGATAAGGATTATGTTTTATAGAACTGTTTATTAGAGTGGCCGGTCAGAACAGAGTAGTTTCTTGTTGCGAATTCATTTTCGCTTGAGTACCTCTTAGATAATGATGGAATGTTGCGGAATTTGGCTAATGGATTCTATTAATATCAGTATGAAATGGAAAGTTCTTAGATCGGACATAACCATCGACCTTCATAGGTCATTGGAGCTACGTTTCAACGAAGAAAAAGTATTTTTTTATTACGAAACTGATGAGTGTGATGATGATGATGATGATGATATGGTGATGATGATGATGACGACAGTCACAACGGCTAGGTTATAGGTAACGATGATGATAATGAAGACAATGAGTACAACTAATATTGGAAAACAAAGACGTGATCATTCGGCACAAAGGAACTACTGACACCGAACGGTTACTTTTATTATTTATGACGTAACCAAGATGGCGACGATCGTGGACATTATTAACTAACGAGAGAAATCTGTCAGAAAATCACTAACAAGTCTCCATATTGTGTCACTAGAGAGAGAGAGAGAGAGAGAGAGAGAGAGAGAGACAGATATCGTTATCATAGGGTAATCACCGCCAGAGGGCACACCTCTCAGTCAATATCCGGTCGTCAGGAATTATGGGAATACTCCATTCGTAAGCAAATGATCACGTGATTAATGCGGCATAGAAATGACGGGTATCGTAACCGGAAATTGGGAATAATATGAGTTAACGGGCTGTGTATTATAGAGGCACACACGCACACATACACACATACACGCACGCAAGCATGCGCACGCACATATACACACGCACATATACACATATATATACACACATCCACATGCACGCACACACAAAACACTGCACAAACACGCACATACGCACACATAAACACACACAAACACGGCGTACACACTTAAGACAACAGCCCCAGCAATAATAATAATGAAAATAATAACAGTAAAATAATAACAACAACAGTGATAACAATAACAACACAACATCGGCGCAACAACAACTTACCTGATGCAGCAATGATATAAGGTGACTAACTCCTTATTAAATTACTAATCTCAGTATCTACACATCATCACGTGATACCAAGCTCCTACATTACGTCATATCCGGCCAGAGGATATAGTTTGGACTGTACTATTTCCTGTTAGCTTTATTTAAAATCTAACGTCTGCTGATTGATTTTAGTGAAAAAATCGATGGAAATTATAAACTGGAGACAATTAATTTGATGACATCTGCTAGATGACGGTAAGCTGACAGATGGCGACATCTGGTGGTAAATTACTAATCTACATATGGTGTCGGTGTTTCACGTCTCTCTCTCTCTCTCTCTCTCGCTCTCTCTCTCTTCTCTCTCTCTCTCTCTCTCTCTCTCTCTCTATATATATATATATATATATATATATATATTATATAAACATTAACAATAATGGACTAACGAATTTTCCCATACACACCTACACTATGTATATATACTTAATCTATAAATACTCGCACGTACCTATATATGTATATACATTTTTACACAAACAAACAAACACAGCTAAAACACGCGCGCGCGCGCACACACACACACACGCACACACACATACGCAAACACACACACACACACACACACACACACACAGACACATCTGAGTTTGAATCTCGTTGTGGGCATATCTGAAGGGTGTTGACTTCGCTTCTTTACCTTTTAGGAAACATTTTCCATACACATATAAAATAACTTTTTTCAAAACAACCACTGGACTTCAGAATCGCAGAGGGTTTTGTCTTCTGAGTGTTTTGTCCCCTGGGGATTTTGTCCTCTGTTTTTTTTGTCCTAGACCGGATTGGTATAGATGATAAGGTAGATAGGTTTGGTATGGGTGGCAAGGTCGATGTGGCTAGTATGGGTGATATCGTTGATGTAGCTGGTATAGCTACTACACCTGTTATATTTGGTATACCTGATATGGTTGGAAGGAAACTAATCTAATAAAATGAATAATTATTAATGTAAAGAGAATGGTGAACTAAATATGATCTATTCTGGGTTCAAATCCACTAATTGGTCGATGATTGTCTGCATACTTTGTGATGGTGATGAATGGATCTTTGATTGGATGAGTTGGATTGCTGTGGATTGTCATATAATGTTGTCAAATATTATGTTCAAAGATTACCATGAGAAGTACCAGCTACCTGAGGATGGTATCAGGTAAAATACCAGGTGTCTGCTGAGGATGTCCGACTGTTTACGTGGCCTACAGCAAAAAGTAGGATTAAGTCCTTAAATTAGACTATGCTGTTAATTACCGTCCGCTACATAGTCCATAAGGTAGAAAAACTATACTTGATTGAATGACCATCATAATTATAATGATAAACATCAGAGTTTACCTAGAATATTATATTTAACACACTGGTTTACATGTATTTTGTTGCCCGGATAACGGAGATTCCAGATCTGACATCTGGATGCCGGGATTTATTTATATACGTGTTTTAGTTTTGCTTCGACTTGCTGTGACTTTTGGTGACGTCATTTCCTAGTCAATGTCGGTCAGTTTAGTTATGATCTAAGATTTTCTAAGTCTCGGTTGATTGGCATACCCACGTCAGATAAGTCAGGATTGTAGTCGTCCGGGAGTCCGAACTCGGCCCACGGGACATTCTGGAGTTCTGTTAGATGGTATCTGGACTAAATGTGACTTCTTCACGGTGTCTGTAATCCTAAAAATGGTTTTATACGTGACTGGTTACTGTCTCTGTATTATAAACGGATAAGAACAGAGGATAGAGGGTTATCAAGAGGTGCATGAGAGAGAGAGAGAGAGAGAGAGAGAGAGAGAGAGATACACAGAAGAGAGAGAGAGAGAGAGAGAGAGAGAGAGAGAGAGAGAAGAGAGAGAGAGAGAGAGAGAGAGAGAGAGAGAGAAGAGAGAAAGAGAGAGAGAGAGAGAGAGAGAGAGAGAGAATATACAAGAGAGAGAGAGAGAGAGAGATACATAGAAGAGAGAGAGAGAGAGACACACAGATACACAGAAGAGAGAGAGAGAGAGAGAGAGAGAGAGAGAGAGAGAGAGAATCACTTTCCCTAATGTCTCCAATAATTCTATTCGATGACGTCGGACATCAAACGCTTACTTCCTTATTCCTAGATAGACGACATTTTCTCGGTTCACATTTTGTGTTTTGGCGGTTATGACGTCTTACTCTAACGTCATCAACGGGTAAATGCAGCAATACTTCTACGATCTACATATAGCACGTGACCAATGGACGAACCCAACGATAATAGGAGTATTTGACACACACATATGCGCAGGCCCCCACCTACATAAATATAATTATTTGATGGACTATATTAACCTTTAGGTGACATATTTACATTAATTATATCCCGATGGATTAGCATTATGTATATATTGTCATGCTGTGTCATCCATATCAGGAAGACAGTAATCATATAATAAAGTTATTATAGAGTGAGGTGTGAGTATAATATTTGATGTTGTATCTGCTATTCTGTGAGAGTCGTGAACTTATTCGTGCAGGTTGTGAGTACTTCCGGGTAACTACCGACTCTGTAGGACGTGTGCGGATATGATGTTGCAGGTGTATGGCAGGTGTATGGCAGGTGTAGATTGAAAATGGTGGTGTCACTCGGTCAGATGCTTGTAGTGCTGTATCATATCGTTTCTTATAACTTATATATTTATATATATATATATATATATATATATATATATATATATATATATATATATATATATATATATATATATAAAACATATACCACTGAGCTATATTCTTTTCGATGATGGTGGCGCTATAGGAATTTTGTTGTTGTTATTATTATTATTATTATATAATACTATTATACAGATTTTCATTCGTTAATGTGATACACTTACAAAAATGTCTTTAACAGACGGCGCTGTGTATTCTCCCAAACTATTAGATATACAATCAATATCTCATACCTATGTTACATCCTCTTGTGGTAAAACACTATGACAGTAATAGAATTAATTGATTAATTGATACAGAGGGGAAACTACTTCACAATGTCCGGAACGCTAAAAGCCTACAATCCAGAATATCTGGAGCATTGATTTTTCACACACTGAATATTACATGCCATTAAATTTCCCGAGTTAGTTTATTTCTAATATCATCGAACTTTTAATTATTGTTATTATTGGAAAGCTAGAAAGTGTTACAACGCAACATTAAACATTTAGCCATTTTGTTTTAATAACAGGATTCATTTGATTTACATATTTTCAGTTGGACTTTTGATTCATTGTTAGTTATATCTTCCTATTTTCATATTTCTTATTTTATTATGAAATTCGAAAAACCCCGAAATTGTTTCTAGAATAATCTATCTGCGATTGAGCGCAACAAAGATATTCAATAGCTAGCGTTCCGATGGCACAGTAGTTAGAGTAATGCGCTGCAAACCTCAGGGTTGTGGTTTCGAATCTGGTTTATACTTGTCTTTTTGTGATACATTTCTCTGTGGCGAGGCTAAGTAATTCAAGTCCACTCAGGTCAACTCAAATAGTCTTCAATGTTACGTCAAAGTAGAGTATGGTGAGTCCTTGTCACATATACAAAGGCCTTTGATGGTGCGCGTGCGGTTATGTTGCAGACAGATTTGATCATCTACGATGGTATTTTTCTGCTACCCGCATCTATTGATTGTAGGTACGGGGCGGTGATCAGGGAAGTAACCGACCCATATTGATCTCTAGCAGAGACAAAGTAAGGTAGTATGCTGGTACAGTGGTCTGTTTAGTAAGTGGCCGGTTTAGTAAGTAGGCGGACTAATGTTAATGACCGGTTTAAGTAGGCAATGGATTACAGGAGTTTTACTGCAACATCATCAACCTCAGAAACTCCACGATAAAACTACGGTGTTTGACGTCATGACGTGACGTCATAGCAAGGTTCCTTACATCACTACATGACGTAGTTTCATGGTCTTCGACAATAAGAACTCGATGATTGATGATGTCACAGTAGGTAGTAAGGACCAAATACCGTCATATAATACGTCATATTGACGTAAGACTAATGGCTTATTGACGGAACTCGGTATATAGACGATCCCAGTATATAGACTTGTACCATCCTGTACTGATATCAGTCTCCTGGGGTGTATATATTATTTGTTGTTATTTTAAGAAATATAATCCATTCATATTTGATCAGACTATGATGTCAGTTTATTGCCATAGTAATCAGTAGATGGAATCGAATTTGCCTGCTGTGGTACGAATGTCTAGTACTCTACCGACTGTGCCATTATCGCCATCCCTCCCCCTTCGAGCCTTGAACACGTGACGTTGTATGCTTTATGATGCCGTAGAACAAGTGACAGGACGAGCTGACAGAATGGAGATCTTTTGTGGATATTCTACTTGAAGGGAGATACATCGATTATTTACGGCTTGTTTGATTGTAACTTGGCACACGTGACACGACAATAATGATGACGTATGCCACACCGCGTTCTATATGACGTCGTCGGCAGCTGTTTTCCGCTTTCAACAATCGCTCAGAACGTATGTCAAACTTCCGCTTGCGAGACGGCCATTTAGCATTAGGTAAGTTGCCTATAGTATTGTTTCCATATTATGGTTTTCATCTCATTATTTATCATCATCATGATCATCATTATCACTATCACTACAATCACCACCGCCCAAATCATCATTATCATGATCTTGATCATCGTCATGCTTATCATCTTCCAAATCATCCTTATCATCAATGTTAATAGCAACAGCAATATCAGCTGGGTCAGCCCAATCAGTAATAATAATTATTATAATAATGGCGATAAAAGAACGGTATAAACTATTACAACAACAACAACAACAACAGCAATAACAATAATAATAACCACAGCAACGAAGTAAAATAACTTTAAAAAAGGCATATCTCATCGAGAGGAGCAACACAACCAAAGATCCTAATACAACGAATGGCAGACTTACCTTATTTTGATATTCTATTCCTCTAAATAATCATTCATAAATGTGCATTTCTATGCATAGATAAGGTCCTGATCACGTGACCTATTGCCGATCCAGTATCCGGTTCGACAGATTTAAGGAAGCCCTCCGTCGACGTGAAGAGACACTCCGCGGGATCGCTCGAAGGAGTGAGGATTAAACTCGACTCGATCTCCCACTCAATGATTCATCAAATATGGCGTCGGTGCCAGCTAGGCCGCTTAGAACATTGTCGTCATAATGGGTCGGCCTGGGATACGATCATTACTGGCTAATGGAGCCAGGATGGGCCTTCTAATGGCGCCACCGTGTAGGACTTTCAGATCCACGGGGACTCGAGGAGAGCTACGAATCATTAATTTTCAACATTTTAATTGAATAATCTAATTTTGGAGTCGATGGCAAGGTAGGAACCAGTAGAACCGAAGCAGGTTTTTGAGCTAGATTCTGGGTATGTTTAGTTTGTCACTAATAGACGAGAATTTTGCTGCACGGTTGAAGATGGCATCAATGTTGTCGATAATGTATTGGGGGTAATTATAGATGGCTGTTTTTTGTTGTTGTTCTTAATTATCATAATTTATCACAGCAAAATGTCATTGAAATCCTCTTACTAAGAAAAACTACAGTAAAGTTATCGATCCGGTATTGTGTCACCGTCACGGGTCAACGATTGCAAGTGATGGCCTTTAGGCGGGAATGAGGCTGGCAGCAGACGATAAAATAAATGTCCACAGCCGCCATCAGACGATTATTACGAGCGATAATGGGAGAATTATCGACAAGGGGATGGAACGGCTATTGTCTGCCGACAATAACATTGAGAATAAATTAAAACTCATGAAATATTGCCACATTCAAACAAAGACCAATATAGAAGCTTCCGTGAGATCCATTGATCTTGTCGCACTCGAAGGATCCATTGTTAGCTTTGCCTCGAGGAATCACGAAAACTTAGGGACCATAGATTTCTATTATTGATTACAATGTTACCTGAATAACTAACGCTTAAGTGGCCAGGTAATTTCTGACTTTAGACAAACGGTTTTGTCAGAGATTGGATGTCTTGATGTCATAACCGTACAGAAGAAGGGACATGTGTTTTTTACGCTTATAACACCACGAAGAGCATTATTTCTTGTTATAATGGATCGACAGCAAAACTATTTTGTTTATAATAGAAGTAGTCCGTTTTTAAAGAAATAATCTATTTTTATGGTGATTTAGACAGTCCTATTTTTATACATATTACACTAGGCTGTTGCATATTTTGCATGATACTTGAAGCTTGCAGTCAAATATCAGACACCATTTGGCATTGACCTATATCTGGCCCATAAATGAAAAAATTAGGAATGAATCAAATTAGATACATGGACCTTACGTTGTCATTGATCGTTTGTTGCTGACAGATTGGTGTTCTTAACAGCAAATAGGAATTTACAAAGCGACTACCCCTCATCACGTGACCACCACTCGTGATGTTCGAAAACAAAGATAAATCACTTCACGCTACAATAACTTCTATAGAAATCGGACATCTGAAAATTGGCAATAAAACTAAATAAACGTGTTTATTGGAATAAGATCAACTGAACCAAAAACTATGAAGTACGATAAATCGTTGGTGGTGTTGCTAGTAGCAGTGATAGTAATTAATAGTAGCAGTAGTAGTAGTAGTTACAGTAGTAGCAGTAACAGAGTAGGGGGAGGAGGTGACGTTGTTTTTGTGTATTATGTAATGAACTAAATAATAACCTTAGCCACATCACAGATGAAGGAAATATTATTATTTGTGTTTAATCTTACCATAATGAACCCCCCCCACCAGCCCGCACGTAATCTTATTATAGGTAACCCTCGTACAAAACTTCGATATATAAGGTCCAAGTTGGTCTTTATGATGACCCATTAGCAAGTCATATTATGACATTTAGGTTTCTTCCATTACTACCACACACACACAAACACACACACACGACCCCATACACAAGTACGCACGTACGCACGCGCGTTATTTATGTCGGTTTATCGGATATTATCATAGACTCATTATCCACAGGATATTAACGAGGCTTCCAGTCACGTGACCACGCTCTACCGTATCTATTAACCTTTAAAAATGACGATGACACGAAGAGAAAACTTTGATAAATTTCTGGCATTTATATCCTATAAAGACAACATATATTATGTATGTATGTATGTGTGTGTGTGTGTATGTATGTATGTATGTATGTGTAAATAGTATGGTATAATAGGGGTAGTGCATGGTATAGTATTGTTTAGCAACATAAAGTATATGGTGTATATTTTATATATATATATATATATATATATATATATATATATATATATATATATATATATATATATATATATATATACAAACAGAATGAATTGATAGAATATTATATAAATAGATCGATTGATAGATTGATAGATAAACCTATATAATCGTCTCTTACAGCAGATTATGGTAAATACAGGTGTTACTGTACAGCCGATAGCCTTAAAAGACCGTCTCTAAACACGTACATTATGCATATCTTTCTTTGTAGTTATCATTAACCTCCTACACGCCATCTTAATTTACAGTCATCATGAATATCATTTACACGATGTTTATTTATAGTCATTATGAACACACTATCCACCATATTTTTATTGTCATCACAAATAACCAAAAAGCCCAGCCGCCATTATGTTTTACTCTCATGACAAACATTCCACCGAAGATCTTTATTTACAGTCAGCATACTGACAAATATAAACCCCCCCCTCTGTTAGAACTGTCTCCAGTCAGGTATCACTTCTCAGTTTGTTTACGCTAAGAGTACATTATCTTAGTAAATCAAGCCATCCTCATTCTGCTCGGAATTTCAGTACTGATAATTTAAATTTTAATCAAATGTCATCACTGAATACTCACTTCTCAAAGTTAATAGCGTAGTCGGACACTAAAACCTTTCAATATCAGGCAGATTCATCAGGGTATGCTTTATACAGTACTGACTCTACATACTAAAATCTCTCTCTCTCTCTCTCTCTCTCGAGCTATGTACTTTTTTAATATATATTTCTCAAGAGATTTTGGAGGCTGATTGACTGACTGACTGACTGATTGACTGACTTACTCAATGACTCACTGACTTACTCACTCACTGACTCACCGACTCAATCACTCAGTCGCTCACAACCAACATCAATACCTTTTAACGCCATCAATATTTTGCACGCCGTTATCCAGAACTATAAACTTTAAACGTTGTTTTCGATCAATAGATTCTCATATGTCCGAATTTCCGGTCGGTGTCAATGTCATGACATCATTTGATGACATCTTCATTAATAATAAGCTGATTGGTTCACTTCTGTTACTACATCATATTTACAAAAAGTAAATTATTTACAGGGATAATATTTCGCCGATACGCCTATCTAGAAGAGAAAGTGTATCGTACAACTTTTCCTGACGAAAGGTCAAGTAATTTATGAATATGACAATATCAACAAATTAGAAGCGAAGAGTGTAAATATTATAAGAAATAATAAGAATCATTAAACCGATTGTTATTACTGATTACCATATGTTTATCAGCCAATATTTATTACTCCTCCGTGTCGCCCTCTTTATACTACCAGCACTACTACTATTAATATTATTACTACTACTACTACAGTAGTTTTTGGTAGGATCAATAACAACAGTTGTGATGACAGTGGGTAATAAATATAATGCCGTCTACTGTGACTGTCAGAAGTACAATATTCTGCACAATCTGATAACTGACACAATGATCGTCAATAATCAAACGCTCAATATATATAGACGGTTTGGGAGACGCGATGGCCTGTCCTATCCTATCTAATATCTCATGTCTGCTGTCAGATGTCTGCTATTTGATATTTGTTGTCGGATGTCTCCTTTCTCATTCCTCCTGTCTCCCGTTTCCTCCTATTTGTCTTTTCTTCCCTGTCTCCAATTTCCTGTCTCATATCTCATCGCTTCCATTTACACTTCACATTCGGATTTACATATGTCATATTTCGTGTATCATTGTATGTGACATCGAATGGCATCTGCTAGTACGAACAGTTATTATTATTATTATTATTATTATTATTATTATTATTATATACTACAACTACTACTACTACTACTATTACTACTACTACCAAATCCTATTTGATATATGTCTCTCCTTTCATATTGTTTAACACTTATCCCATGATTCCTATCTCCCGTTTCCTATTTCCTGGCTGCTGTATCCCTTTTCCTATCTGATCTATCGTGTTTTTCATTTCCTATTTCTTTCCTAAGTGACCAGCTCCAAGACTGAACTACTCAACGTAAATAAATTATCCTATTTCCTGTGCGTTGTATCCTATGTCCTGTTTTCTATCTCCTGTGTTCTATTTTTCACAATCTATTTTGTGCCAAATATTGCAATCCGCTATCTCCTATTCCTATTTTCTGTCTCCTAATCCCCGTTTTCTATATTTCCACGGTGTTAAATTCACCGTTTATTTAAAACAATGTCCATGTTTTCGGTGATTGATTAAGTTCTCTTTAAGCATTGATTGGCTGATCTTTTCAGCTGATGTTGATGTTTTTCAGTGGAGGCTGATGTTTCATTTTGTTATTAGCTAATGTTTTGTTTCAGCATTCACTCAGTAATTATTAGACGGCGTGTTGGTGAGAAATCAATTGTAATTAGATTTTAGAACAACAAACTTGAGCTGAGAATGGCAGATTGTTCTATTGTCTCAGAAGAGAACAATATCTGGGGAAATCAACATCGGTGTGTAACATGGTAGATATAGAACAAATAACATCAAATTAGACACACACACACACACACACACACACACACACACACACACACACACACACACACACACACACACACACACACACACACACACACACACACACACACACACACACATATATATACACACACACACACACAACACACAACACACACACACACACACACACACGCATACACGAACATACACACAGCATAACAACATCTAGATGTAGACATCATATAATATTTAGATATTGAAATCGTGCTATTTTTACATATAGACACTTAGACATTATCATGATTACGCAAAGTCTAGATATAATTGTTATGCTACATCTAGATATAGACTTAATAAAATGTCTAGATATAGATATCGTACCACATTAACATATAGACATCATAAAACGTCTAGATATACTCATAATGTTACATTTAAATATAGATATAATACAATATCTAGATATAGAGATCAAATATCTACATATAAGCATCATAAAACATCTAGACATAGACATGATACACAATGTAGTGATGTATTTTATGACATCCATCTAGATATATCTACCACCATACAGTTCAAATGCATCAAACTAGATACATCATACATCACTAATTCCTAAATTAAAATTTCAACATGTCCATCAGGAGATAATTCATCTTGGACAGTCGAGTAGAACCAATACACCTTAGACAATTCAGTAGAACCAATGCACGTTTGCCAAATGGTAATAATAGGTTTAGCAGTCAAGTCGCATCGACCAATTATAAGTCATCTTATGAAACGAACCCATTATCGGTAAGCCCCTGGGGGGGGGGAAGCCATTAAAATGGGTCCATTAGAACCAAACAATTGTAATCAGTACATCAGATCAGAATGACATTTATTATAAGTAGATTAGTGTTAAAATGTTCATTTATTTGGCTTTTATTATAAAAGTATAGATCCCATTTAAATATCATTTTATTTAAATGGAGTGGAGATGTCTGTTATCTGATATTTCGTATTTTAGACAAATGTCTTATGTCGTAGATTATTATTATGCCTTTATAACGTTAGAAGGATTAATTTTCTGAAGGACACTTAGATGTGATAGGTTTCGATTATTCTATTTAAGCTCAATTTTCTCCTTTAAAGTTCTCCTAATTCGAACTCCCAAGTGCTAACTGTGTCGAACAACGTTCTCGCCATTGTATATAACGAATATCCATTTTTTTGGTGACCACCTTTTGTCCCGTAGACGAAGTACACTCGCTACAGGTAAGTTAATTGACCAATCAGTCAATAGCTTGATGGTCACATGGCTCAAACTAAGGCATTCTGGGACAGATCTATCACGTGGTAAAGACCGAATCACGCCCTTTTGATTATCGTCATAAATCGTAATCTCGAGTAACCACCAGCAGCATGTGGTTAAGTGATATTTGACTTCTGTGGTCATTTAGAGGAACCCACGAACAGCCGGAACCTATATTATACTCTCGACATTTTGTCCACCCCGGTTTATAGACCAGTACAAGGTGACACATAATCAATAACTCCCCCCTCTCCATCTAGTCCGGACGCCAACCAATTTATGGTTTTAGTCAATCAGGAAGATTATGAAGGATCACTAAAAAGTGAAACGTTCGCCAAGCTAACGCCCAACAAAGTTTCGGATTATTAAATGTTCCACAGTTCGGCAGAACTAAAGTACGTTAGATCATATAACAGCGAACTATATGAATCTAAAGAAATGTGATTGTTCGATCTATTTTTAGTATCATTATTACAAAACAAAATCGATTAAATATATTGAATATTCTAGAAATGCGCAGTTGGCAGAACAAAACAACAATACAATGTCACACATCACAACATATAATGAGATTAACTGTTACCAGCCGCCATTTTTGTTCGCGAGAAGAGCTTCAAACGTTTTGTATTGGTGAGGATTAGTAAAGAAGCTTCGCGAAGATTCAGTCTTAACTCAGTCGATCGATAAAATATTCCGAAATTCGGGATACTGATTTTCGCTGATGGAATACTGGAATTACAAACGAATTGTTGGCATATTTTGTTCCATCAATATAACCCGGATGTAATGATCGTTTATTCGGGGACTGACCTTTAGGGACATTTCGTAACAATAAAAAATGTATCCATCCGACGTTACACTGATAACAGATCACTTGAAGCGAACAGAGTACATATCGGCGAGGGGCGGTTCCTTAGGAAAACATCCCACAAAACAGCTGTTGGTCGGAATCGAACCAAGAACCCGGAGGTTTACAAACCACTGCGTCATCATAGTATCTTCTTAACAGACAATAAAGGGACATCTCATTAGATCCTCATCCAACATCAGCAACTTGATTTCCTTTAGCACAGAATAGAACAATAACAACTTAATATCGTTTTCTAAATCGATAATAAATTCAAAACTCGTCGGTCGCCATGCCAAATAATGTCACCATTTTGTACAAATGTCAACAGAAAACCAACGTGTCCCGAAAATTGTCAACGGAGAATGAAGGTGTATAGAAAATAAAATCCTGGGTCATGCTACGAATGGCTCTTTTTCGCCCTAAACCCTTAGATCTTGTTAAACTGACAATAAGATACCATTCTCCCTGGAAGATAAAATTGTAGTAAGGAAGATAAGATAACGTAAAAGCCATTATCTGTTCCATCTATATGCTGATGAGAGATTATACCTTAAACTGTCCATTCTTCGACCGACATTGATAACAACTTGACGTCGTAACAATGTGTTTAGTTGGAGAGCGGTATGTGTTTAAAACCAAACAAATCATTTTAAATACTAATATTTACATCTTTTATTTAATTCTTCCGGTTATATTAATGTCTTAATCCTGAGCTCCTGTGGATCAAGATTTCAACGTATGGCGAGTGAGTGAGTGAATGAGTGGGTGAGTGGTTGTTTAACTTCGCCGCTGATCATCCCTGGGCTATATGGCCCAGAGGCGAATTCCCATATGAACATCCCACAAACCCAACTATCACCCATATTCGAACTCTAACCTCGTTGTTCGTATCGCATCGTTCTACTGTCTATTACGTTAAACGTCTGACATCTGGTGCCAAGGACAACATGTTTTCCAAGAATTAAGTTTTGAACAATAAAGATGGCTAATCACATTAAATGATGCTACCCTCTCATTTATATTTTACAGCCATGACAATTAGATTACACTTCTAAGCTGCACTAAGTCTATCAAACTTGATAATTATATCTACAATATGGGATTTTAAGTGTTTTTTCTTCCTATCGTAAGGTTTTGGGTCAAAGAAACATAAATGTTCAATCGTCGAGTGAAATTAATGTCATGATACTAATTAATAACATGGGAATAACATGGGAATAACATGGGAATATTATGGGAGATATTAAGGGGACACAAGGGAAATGTGTTGCTTTATCCGGCCATTACGTCACAAACAATTTATCGCAACCAACGTTTATTTATATTGTCTGATATGAGATTGATGCCGAATCTCGTCATGACTTTGCACACACACACACACACACACACACACACACACACACACACACACACACACACACACACACACACACAATAACACACACACATTGTATGTACATGTTGTATGTACATATTACATAAGCGACTTCGTTCTAACTGTTGTACAAGCACTCATAGACGACTTTACTATAGACATCAAATTTTTAAAATCTTAATTCACCGTTTTCTCGCTCATTAAGACACGTTAGCCATGTTATCTATGTTAGTCATGCTAGTCATGTTAGCCATGTTAGTCATGTTAGCCACGTTAGCTATTTGTAATAAATGTTTCATGATTGTTTACCGGAGCGCCTGCCGCTGACGAACAACGGTACATTATCGGCCCAGTTACAACTCGTACCCCGTCAATGATGTACACCATGGCCCTGCTCCAGTACCTATATAAACGGCGGTAAATAGGATTAGTAGAGAGCTGTTTTAAGGGTCGTCTTGGGAAATATGATCCTATTTGGTGATGATTTCGATGACAGGGACAATATAATAACGATATCCTTGGAGACACAGAATGACCAAGTGATAGGAATAATATGGTGATATTTCATTCTGGGCTACCATATTGGTTGATTTTCGCCCTTCGGTGATTCGTAATTGACAAAATACATAATGCATGTACTTCGTAACCGAACAAATAAGGGCCATTGTGGGATTTTTACTCGGTTTTATTCGAAATTATCGCGATAATGATGTTCGCGATGCGATGAATGACATAGTTTCGAATCGTTTCAGGATGGCGAGGGTTTTGTCGGTATTATACTAAGAAATTAAAATTTTTACAAAATTCTCCAAAAACGTTAATACTCCCATTTAGTAATATATCACGAGTGTTCGTGTGGACAGCTAGGTGACTGCTTTGGACTCGTCACGTGACTGTTATACATACAAACAAACTGTGTTCTGGATTGTCGTGACGATGGTCATAAACATGTATGTTTAACTTTTAATGACGTCTGCAATGACTTGACTTATTGAGACCGTAACTAAAACTATCACAAACACCGCTCGCAGCATTACTAGGACTGTCATAGACACCCCTCGCACGATTACTAGGACTCTCACAGACACTTCTCACAATTGGATTAAGACTCCCATAGACCCCTCTCATGCCGTTACTATAACTCTGACAGTTAACTCTAACAGTGTCAATAGGACTGTCCTAAATGTGACTGATATTGTTATCGTACCCTAACCAGTCGTATCGCTCTCCAAACACTAGCTGATGAAATTAAAAGTCTCCAAACAGAAATGTGTTACGAGAGAGAACGGGGACGATATAAGAGACGTTAGCTGACACGAAATGACAACAAACAGTCATGGCAGTAAATAGCAGAAGATAGATTACTAGCTATCGACATGTTCGTGATATCCGTGGAGGGGCAGGTTAGGTATGGGGTGGTTCGGTTATGAAGTTAATCGATATGTTTGACCTATTGGTGACATAAGGTCATTTGACAAAGTCAGCAAAGTCATTCTATGAAATCATTTCTTTTCTCACAATCGCTCCAACTTTATTTCATTTCATTTTTGTCATCTGGTCTTCAATTGCTGGCTATTCCTCATATAATCCATTCATTAGACGTTCACTTTTCTTCTAATTTACATAATCTTCTCCCCCCCCCACCGCCTCCTCTTAGTCATTTATATCCCTCTTCTTCCATTCATCGCCTCTCCCTGAAGCAACCCGTCCCTTTCTACTTATTTCTATTCTATAAGATATTCAGTATAAGACCCGCAAGTAGCTATCTGAGTGGCATCTCTTTATAATCTTCACCGAACAAATACCTTAATCACAGACAACTGTACTCTACTCCAGTTTACTCCTCAACCAAGTACTCGATTAAGAAAACCATTTTGGCGACTTTACGTTTTTACTTTTCTGTTCACGACTTTTTGAGGCTTACTCCGCCTTAAGTAGTATCAACTTTCATCAAATAAGCAAAGGTACGACAAAAAAGGTCCCCCCCTCCTATCCGTTGTCTCGAGAGTATTTTGAAGAGCTTCTTCGTTTAATATTCATGTCAATCTCTCGATAATCGAGACCAGAGCTGGCTGTTATCTGTAGGACATTTTGTTGACATCATCTGACACTAACATATCACTCGTCTGATATTCATGATTAGATGATAGCCAGAAGTAAACATTTTAACATTTTGTGACAAGTGTGACACAAGTGTGACACAAGAGAGAGAGAGAGAGAGAGAGAGAGAGCAGATCTGAAAACAAACGGATATAATCTCGGACAACGGCTGACACTTGAAGAGATAACAAACACACTTACTGGAACACACAGCCACACACACACACACACACACACACACACACAGAGGAGAGAGGGGGGGGGGTGCACAGAGGCACAGCTACAATACACATACACAAGTAGTTACATACATACATACATACATACATACAGTCAAACAGAGATACACACGGACAGATATATATATATATATATATATATATATATATATATATAGAGAGAGAGAAGACAGACAAACAGACAGAAAGATGACCTGAAAGACAGACATACATACACTATAGAGCTATTCACACCAGGAGACTTTATTATTTTGGTATTTTCTTTTATCAACAAGTAGATACCTGTTTGATCGGTAACTTCTATAACATAAACCTCTAGACATCCTCATTAGGAAATCTTAACAAATATAATAAAAGAGGACAAAAGGAACACACACGGAGAACATTTCCTCCATAAACGTATGTATATATATACATATACACAGACAGAAAAAGGAAACATCCATATTGTTTAAATCTACAGCCAACACAATTCTCCAAATAATCTGTCCTCACAATTAATTGTACGCGTCACAATACAAATTTTCCATACAATGCAATGCAAGAATAATGCCAACGACCTGCTTATCATAAAAATATTTACGAACAACAATATTAAAATAGGGCAAAATATTTGTTTTCACACGAGCCCTGTCACAGATGAGTTTATTCCAAAAACATCTCTGAACTAAGTAATATACAAGATATTGGTTTGCAATTTTACGCGATGGGTTTTAGGATTGTGTAGATATCGGTGTAACTTATATGCACACGCACACACACACACACACACACACACACACATATATATATATATATATATATATATATATATATACAGACAGAAAAAGGAAAATTTTCATCCAAATTCACAGATACACGCACGCAATCACGCACGCATGCACAAACAAAACGCACACATATTTAGTTTATTTCTATGCTAGTATATATATATATATATATATATATATATATATATATATATATATATTATCTACCCTCGACGTATGTGAAATATTCCCAACATGATACTTGACTATTGATTACATTTCTAATATTAAAAGACTAATACACCTGTTTGTCGGTAAGATGTGGCGGTCAGTGCCATATTCGACTGCGTGGGTAAGTGAATAGTTGGGTGCATGGGTGAGTGGGTGGTAATTCACGAGAGAATACTAAACACACACACACATTCCCTCCCCCCCTCTCTCTCTATATGTGTGTGTGTGTGTGTGTGTGTATGTGTGTCTGCGTGTGTGTGAGGTGGAGAGAGAGAGAGAGATAAGTCGACTATATTTTTGTTAGGACACGTTCAACAAATGGCCTCGATATGACAGAGGGGAGAGAGAGAGAGAGAGAGAGAGTCTTACAAGCTCTCGTCACGTAAAGACAAGAATGATGACACAACACCGAGAACATCATTATCTTGTGGTAAGCTTACCCGAGGCCTAACGTAATTAATTATTGCCTTCTACAAGGACAGACAACTGAAGTAGTGTTATATATAAGCCGATTGTTGTCAGGATATAACATCTCCAGATAAAGTTAAGATAATGCCCTCGTCTTTAGTCTAACGACACCTTTCTTGGAAAATCCAAACTACAGAACGACAGCCAGATCTCAGAATGGTCGTTTTTCTTGAGGCCATTGTTTCAGGTACATCACAACTATAACTTCATTACTTTCTAAACAGGTATTTGGGGATATTGTTGGCATATTAATGACAGAAGACTGGTGAGATTCATACTGGGAACCTGTCGTATTTTGAATAACGCTACATAACTGTTCTGATTTATCTAAGAAATATAATACATATGATAGTCTGTGATATGACGTCAACAGGACACGTGATATAGTTTAACCTTGACCACGGATCCTTCCTCTCACATCTACACATATTGTTGCTAATTTTACGAGCAAGGCTTTTAAATATGCACTTTACCGCACGTGTATTTCTATGTTTCCGTTTAGAAGTCACGTCTCCCGGTACGAGTATTACTTACACAACCACACAAACATTCACAGATAAAACACTTAAAAGTGAAATAGAGCGACGGACTAATGGTGACGAGAAATGGAATTAATTTGATAAAACCCAAGGAAAAACCTTTGTTAGAAAAAACCCCTCATCAACCACGTATCTGTCCCGAAAATGGGATTTACTTCAGGATATATATATGCAATTATAGCAATATATATACATGTAATGATATACAAGTAATTATGTACGTATAATAGTAGTGTTATTCATTCAACTCACTAAAGTCGAATAATTGAAGAATATTTCAGCTCTCGACTTATCCTCAAACTTGTTGAGAATAGCGACAGTCTGAGCTCCAGATAATACAAATAACATGTCGTTGATTCTGTGGATCAGGGCTTCTCAAAGGTTAAGGTATCAAGGCACTGATCTAGATGGTCAGATGATAGTTACGTTTTGTGAGGGACTAATCCAGATGGTGATAAGGTGGTAACGTTTCGTGAGGGACTGATCCAGGTGGTGAGAAAATGGTCGTTTGCTGAGGCACAGATCTCTGCAAAAGGTGAGATGGTAGTAAAAGTTTGTGAGGCACTGATCCAGGTGGTGAGAAGGTGATAAGTTTTGTTAGGGACTAGTCCAGGTGATGAAATAGTGGTCGAGGGATTGTTCCAAGTGGTGATAAGTGGTATAGAAGGTGAGAAGGTGGTACAGCTTTGTGAAGCACTGAATCAAGTGGTGAGAAGATGGCAAAGTTTTGAGAGGGACTGGTCCATGTGGTGAACAAGGTGATGATATTGCGTGAGGGAAAATTCTAGGTTGTGAGAAGGTGAGGGTATGGTCCAGTTTGGTGACGAGGTGGTCCAGTTTAGTGATGAGGTGGTCCAGTTTGGTGAGGCTATGGTCTAGTTTGGTGATGAGGTGGTCCAATTTGGTGAGGGCATGGTTTAATTTGGTGAGGGTATCATCCAGTTTGGTGATGATGTCGTTCAGTTTGGTGATGAAGTGGTCCAGTTTGGTGATGAGGTGGTCTCATTTTGTGGACAGGGTATATGTTAGTCTCTGTATTCATAGTTCTATTGTTGTTGTTAAATGATGGGCTCCCGATATGACGAGTTTAAATCAATTTACCAGAAGGTGAGTTAGATTATTACACACTCCATAATGAATGGTATAGCGTGTGTATAGTGAGTATCATAGGATATTTTGAAGGAGGGGTATAGGGTATTTATAGTGAAGGGTATAGGATGTACAGATTGAATGGTATAGGGTATTTAAAGTGAGTGGAAATGGTGTGTATAGTGAGTGGCATAGGGTATATATAGGGAGTGATATGTGGTGTGTATACTGAGTGGTATAGGATGTATATAGTGAGTTGTGTTTGGTGTCAATAGTGAGTGGCATAGGGTATATATAGTGGGTAGAATATGGTGTATACAGTGAGTGATCTAATGTGTCTATAGTGAGTGGTGAATGGTATATATAGTGAGTGCTATAGGATGTCTATAGTGATGCTATTGATTGTCTGTTATGAGTGATATAGGGTATTTATAGTGAGTGCTATAGGCTGTCTATTGTGAGTGTATTTATAGTCAGTGCTATAGACTGTCTATTATGAGTGCTACAGGCTGTCTATTATGAGTGCTATAGGCTGTCTATTATGATTGCTATAGGGTATCTATAGTGAGTATTATAGGGTATCTATAGTACGTGTTATAAGGTGTTTGTATTGATCAGATATAGTTAGATGATTTGATATAAGGTGTCCGGTTGATAGATGGAAGAACAGACATGAAACTACTCCTCGCCACAAACACATCTGGATCGACTCACTCAAGATAGCTAGATCTGCCTCACCAGGATGATCAGATTCGCCTCATCAACATATCTAGATAGCTGTCATAACACCAACTAGAGCTTCTTATATGTATCTCTATTGTCGACATTAGTGTAACTGTTGTCGGTTTTCAGGGGAAGCCTCTCTCTCTCTCTGTGTGTGTGTGTGATAGATAGACAGAGATAGATAGATAGATAGATAGATAGAGAGAAAGAGAGTTTGTCTCTCTCTCTCTCTCTCTCTCTCTCTCTGTGTGTGTGTGTGTGATAGATAGACACACACACACACACACACAGCACACACACACACACACAGAGAGAGAGAGAAGAGAGTTTCTCTCTCTCTCTCTCTCTTGTGTGTGTGTGCGTGCGTCTGATAAAGAGAGAGAGAGAGAGAGGTTCTCCCCCCTCTCTCTCTCTCTGTGTGTGTGTGTGTGATAGATAGACAGAGAGAGATAGAGTTTCTATCCCCCCCTCTCTCTCTCTGTGTCCCCTCCTTGTTTTCTTCACAGACATCGAGTGTTGAAGCACTGGTACTCCACCATGACGTCTATAACCTACCACCCCACCCCACCCCATCCCCTGTCCAGAACCGAGTGAGACCCCTCCTCCCACGCCCAAACATTAGCGGGACGAGAACGACAGGACCACTGCTGACATCTTGCGTCCAAAGCTTTATCTGGAAATGTTATTGATTTTCTGATCAATAAATTAATTCTCCCCGAAAACGAGAGAAAGTAAAACTATTATTGGCAGAAAACATCAAGACAAAGCTCTCACTACAACATTCTCTTGTTGACATCGTGACATGGAAGGGTGAGGTCAAATGTCATCACCCCGGAAGAGGATGCCTTAGGGCACATGGGATTGATGAAACCAGAGAGATAGAGATAATGTGAGATATTTATTGTTTTCCAATCTCTTCCTCCGTGAGAGCTTCTCTGTGGACAAAGATTAAACAAAATGGACGACGATATTTGGCAAACGTTAATTAAAAATCAGAGGAGACACGAAAACAACAGAACGAGACGGGTCCGGGTCCAATTTCTGTATTTGTTTTGGCTTTCTTAATTAAACTTATGTGGTGTGAATGAGTGAGTGGGTGAACGACCATTTGAGTAGGTCAGTTGGGGCAGTTAGTCAGTCAGTCAGTCATGAATCAGCCTATTAGTAGCTAATAAGTTAGTTGATCAATTGATAAGGCAGTAAGGCGCTCACTCACTCACTCACTCACTCACTCACTCACTCAATCACTCTCTCCTCTCTCTCTCTCACTCACTCACTCACTCACTCACTCACTCACTCACTCACTCACTCACTCACTCACTCATAACACGCACGCACACAACCCTCCTCAAACACACACACATTTGCGTTTCTGTACTCGGTCAACCTTTGAGCACCCCAAAAGATGACACCTTATTACTAACATCAAAGTGTCTACAGTCTGTTCAAAGATGTTATTGTGTCAGTCAACAGGAGTCAAAGACAGCTTTAGGATGTCTAAATATTGACATCAGTTCTAGCACTCCGGATGTTTATTCGTTGTCGTGATGCTCTGTTCTCGGCTCACGACCTCTGGAGGTAGTCCTTGTCGCGAGAAATATTTCTGAGTAAAACTGGAGCCTCTTCAAACCACCTGTTGAGTGGTTTGCACCCATGTTTCTATGTTCTTCAGCCTGATAACGGATTCATCAGGGTGCAGTTTCCATTTCATTCACAAGCTGACAGCTACGGTAAATTAACTGACAGGTATTTGCCACTTTTGTGGACAAAGTAGGCGTTCGTCATAATACACTTATATCAACTATAAGAGTTTAATGAACAATGGCCAATTGTCCTTTGATGTTCTCCCGTTGTGTCAATTGGTTTGTTAACGGTAAAGTTTACGACTTGGACGAGTGGAGGAAAATATTTGTCTCTAAAGGACACAGAGGAAAGGAAATGTGGAGAGTTTTTGAAGCTTTTACTGAAAATAGTTTTTTTCTTCAATCTGCTCTTGAACAGTTCCATTTTTTTTCCTACACGGTGTATTTGTGTGTGTTTGTTTGTGTCAGCTACACACACACACACCCACACACACACACACACACACACACACACACACACACACCCCGTGAGACATACATTCAAAAAAAAGATAACTAATTACTATTTTTTACTTTAGACAGCCATTATGAGTAGATATTAATCTTTAATAATAAATTAAGTACGTCTGCTGTCCTAAAGCAAACATCCCACGTGACCATTTCGCTCCAAAACAAACTTATAATGATTGATCACCGGAAGCGTTCTTCACTGAAAGTCATGTGCCAAAGTGACCTCTGGAGAATTAAGGTCAATAGAGATCACGTGACGCATACATAACCCCGCCAAATAAATGGTAACCCGAGCGGTGATTCTTCAGATAAATTATTTTAAAATTGGAATTAACCAAAATAAATAAAAGGAGAACCCCAAAATTAAAAATTAAATTATTTTATTGGGTATATTAAAGAAAGAAACTTTCATATAAATCTATAATAAATGTAACAAAAGCAAAACATAAAATTAACAATTAATGTAAAATCAGCAGGAAAAGAATTTTCAGTTACGGCTTAATACATTTTATGCAAAAAATTACTGCAGTTAACAAAAACTTTTGATATGTATTAATTGAACTCGTGTGTGGCAGTTTTTATTTTATCATAACGTTGTCTGTTTGTATTATCATAACGTGCATTTTATTAGTGCCTCTGTCAGTAAAATGTTTACGACTTTATCTCATTGCCTATGGAGGTCACTCATCCCATTGTGCCGTAAAACATCAAACATTCATTTAGTAACATTTACCTTTAGAGAGCGTGACTAGGTGTGACCAGTACCATCGCTAAATAACTCAACAAACATAATTATAGCAGTATCTATATTTTGAAGTAGTTTGAATAATAAGTGAATATATATATATATATATATATATATATATATATATATATATATATATATACACACACACCCACATATATATATAAAACTACACACACACACACACACACACACACACACACACACACACACACACACATATATATATATATATATATATATATATATATATATGTGTGTGTGTATATATTGGCTAGGATTAGCAGCTGTATTGGTATGAAACATTACAATCTTGTGCCATAATCAACTCCCTGAGGAGCACAGCGCTTGTAGCTGTCAATTATAGACACACACACTATAAATAAGTAATATAATCATGAAACTAAAAGCTCATTACGGCTGAAACAACCACTAAATGAGTGAATATTATCAGCCGGATGTTGAACTCGATCTGAGAGACTTTCAGCTCTAATCTACTCCTTCACCAGTAAGCCAACTCTATTCACCTTTGTGTAATTAGTGAATTATTCAGTGATTTATTTAAGCTCGGTACTGATTACACCTGGAACATATGATTGAAGAGCGACTTCCTAGAGAAATATATCATAAATACATTTGATTGTATTCGAACCGCTGCCAGAAAGTTTGAAGGCCAGAACTCTATGAATCGTGACATTTTGCTTTAGGGTCATCGAATATGGTCTGAAGATTAACCTCTGAAGATCGACTTCATATATGTGATAATGTTTTTATTAATTAACAGAGAACATTCGTAATATTTTCTCTTCTGATCTATTCTATATTTACAATATTAACAATACTACTACTAACTAACTTCTACAGCGCTAATATCCTCGAAAAGAATCGACCTCAAGGTACAATGCAACATTCATCAACGAATGATCGGATGCAGTGGAAACGTAAGAAATATGGGAGGGAGAAACAAGTGTGAAAGGTGTGTTTTCAAATTCTAACTGAAAGAAACCATGTTATTTGATAACTTATTGTGTTTAGGGAGTAAGTTCCAAAGAGTAGGGACAGCAACTGAAAAAGCAAGAGTGTCAGCACCAGAACAGATAACAAGTGAACATCAGATGAACGGAGCCCTCTGGGCCTTAGGGGCCAAAAATAAATCTCGCTGTGTGGGCAATATATTGGCAATAGGCTATATTATATTATATCGATATAGTATATCGAATTAACTTTATATTAATATTGTTAAGATAATTAATTTATATTTAATTATTGCAGTATCACTTATAGTCATATTCTTTATTAATATTAATATTTATATCTAAAAGATTTCAGTATATTTCTCTAGAGGGCCGTCATATTTGTGGAAGATTTTCCACGATTTTTTTAGAAGTTAGAAGATTTTTTAAAACTGCCAGATACTTCGTGTAGATAATGGTTGAGTCATTTGTATAGCGAATGTAAACAATTTTCTTTTGTATAACATTCGCTGGGTGTTACGTATGATCCTGTATTGGAAATCATCGTTGATTGTGAGTACTGAAACCCCCCGCTTCACAGAGGAAGCACTTGAGCGTACATCAATAGTTGTAATGAGTTCATAATATAATATATGGGTTGGTTGTTGAATAAATAAGACACTTTTAGCTCCAAAACACATTGTGTTAGCGTCCTAGATGCGACGACTAGAGGGAGTGCATGTGGAATCACATAGGAAATACTAAATGTAAATATTATACTATGACTTCTGTATACGCGGTAGTTGACGAGCTGGACCAGCCTAACGTTAATGAGACGAATTAAGACATAGCTAGGCTGAAGTTTAAACCGAGATGGCAGTGGTCTGTGATCGTCTAGATCCAATTTAGATCACGGAGCCTCTTCACCACAATCACATACGACACCTGGCGGATAATATGGTAACCGATGTATGATTGAACTACTTACCATAAAACGGGATCTCTTTACAACCTACATGGTTGTACACAGAGGAACAACGCTATGACACTCAGTGCTAGCTAAACTTACCTCAAAACTGGCCAAATAGTCCAATATCTCTTTGCTCCACAAACTGACCGCCAGGTGGAGTGCTGTCGGAAACCGGATGTAGACGATACGATCGGATGATGGTCGTCGTAAGGTGGCGCTCTCATCCTGTCTATATGTCAATAACAACATTCGTAGATCGTCTTCACATTCTGATAAAATCTGCCTCAGACGTCTCAAGTCAACTTGATGGATAAACGTGAACATCTGGAAATCGTAAACATTTAGAACAAATGAAAAAGTGATAATATTGTAAAAGTTTGCGGGATATTTAAAAACAACTATATATTGGTATGAATCCGCCCAGTGAGTGTTTATTATTATTATTATTATTATTATTATTATTATTATTGTTGTTGTTGTTATTATTATACTACATATATTTTGCCATTTAAGTGAAGCATTTCAACAGGCTTATTTAGTTCCAAATATTTTATCTGGAGATTAATATTTAATAATAAGGAATTTTAATAATATTTCTCATACTGTTCAAAGTCAAGAGTATGAATATTATTGAAAATGTTCAATGATAGTTTTTGAACAATTCTTGTTTATTAATGTATATTTCTGGCTTATTTGTACCGGATATGATCCGTGATCAATGTCTTTGAATGCAGATTTTATCCCC
The DNA here is from genome assembly GCA_025642065.1 of Paralvinella palmiformis. NCBI lineage: Eukaryota > Metazoa > Annelida > Polychaeta > Terebellida > Alvinellidae > Paralvinella > Paralvinella palmiformis. Next base: position 222,239 of record JAODUP010000095.1, on the reverse strand, counting down.
AGGAATAAAAAGTACATGCACTATTTTCTAAAGTTTCGGTAAATTAGAATTATCTGCGAGCATCGAATCCACAGTGCGGTTTTGACGGGAATTGGGGTGCGATTTTGGGATAAAACACCACATAATTTCATCTGATATCTTTCCAAAGGGATTATTTCAGATCATTTAATATTTATTGTGATACTTTAACATATCTAGCTAGCTACAAGCAAATTTAGACTGAATTAAGAAAGTCAAATTTCTATGATATGGAACTTCGGTTTGCTAAAAATGACAAACATTAATATATCAAATCCAATCAAAATATAAAATTGATAATACCGAGTCTGAGTTGATAGGTGATTGTGTTGTGAAAATTAGGCTCCACTGAATATAATACAAACTAATACAATAAGCTGTTTAAGGCATAATCTTAATCCATCTCATTATGAGGTTGTATCGTGTAGTTGGTATTTATCAACCTTTACTCAGACTCTTCCCTTGGTGTTGTTGTTGAGGTTGAGTTACGTTATTTAGCCTCGACACTGGTCACACCAGAGGGATATGGCCGCCGAGCGACTGCCGAGGGAAACATCCCATATAGCCAGTTATCGGCCGGTTTTGAACCCACAACCTGAATGTTTACAGCGCAGTTTTCTAGCCACTGTGTTATCGGAGAATAATCACTCGTGTTGATGTAGAAGAGTATACCGGTTCTATGTGACCTTTGACACAGTTATCCACATTCACTTAATATAAACACTCGGACTGTCAGTTTTTAATTGATTGAAGGTTCCTCGACGGGTTGTGATTGTTTTATCGTATACAAAACAAAGTGACGCGTCTAAGAAGGAAACTGGGTTCTCCAGATTGAAGTATATTTGATGCGCTTTAGAGAGAATACTGCAACTGATAACGTATACCACAAATAATAATGAATCCGCTGTCAACAATCCAGTCAATAAAAGTGGACTTTCAGTTGTAAGTACCATCTATAATAACAGATTTACAGTGTAAAGCTGCCGCCAGTAATATTAGATCTACAGTAGATTTATAAAATTGTTTGGAGTATTACTCTCGTCTTATTATATAATATAATGTTCTATTGGAGATCTCATTGTATCATATGATATAATGATATGATATAATGTTCTTCAAAACAACATTATATTATATGATATAATGTTTGTTAGAGTTTAACTTGTCTGTTTTAAGTTCTTCCAAAGGACACTAGAAGGGGTTGTTATGTCATCTGATAGTTTGTTGAAATCAGTTTATTCAATTTTTTGATATAATCGATATATGTTTCCATATTTGATTTATATTGTAATGTATTATTGCCTCCCTCCATTTAAAATGAGAAATAATGAATAAGTTGTTTAATAGAATAAACTATTGATGGTAAATAGATAAACGATCATTGCCAACATTAATTAGTTAATGTTACCTTCTGAGATCGATAATTACCTGTTTGATTAGGATGCCGAGCTTTAGCTTCCCCTTTTCTGATGACGTCATCTCGCTATATCCCTCATCGCCCATCACGTCACCACAATCGGTGTATGCGTCATGAGTTAAGTCGTAGATGTCGTTACGTTGTTTGACCTCAGATCGGTCGCTGAATTGGTTTACGACTGAACTGATGACGTCACCGATCTGTAGCTCACTGCCTACGTCATTACGTAGCTTATCCATCGTCACTCTGGCAATGACGTCAGACGTTACCTGGTTAAATGTAATAATGATACAAGGATTTATTATCCAGAATAAATCTCTCTTTCACTTCCTAGTTTACTGATCTCTTGAAGCAAAAGAAATGATTTATCGATCATTTTGAGATTCGTCAGCCAAATGTTTCGCTTTGGGACCATAATGGCGGAGAAAGCGATCCTTTGCCAACATCCACAAATGGCTTAAGATTAAATAACTAAGCTCTACGGGTACCTGTATTAACTAACTATAGCTGAACAATAAACAGTTCGTCATAAGATAATATTTAAAAAAATGTGTGTAATCGTATGTAATCGGAAAATCGTTATTTCGTCTCTTGTAGTAGAATATGATAATTATATTGCGATAGTTTATGATTAATGTTACAGAAATATCTCATTTGATCGATTATCGAAAATGTCGGATAATCGAATATCAGGCTTACGAAACGTTATAAGGCCGGACTAGCCAAAATTAGATTGATTTCCCAGACTTCCTAGCCGAATAAGAATTTGTTTGTGTATTTTGTTTGAATGAAGAAGATAATGATGATGATTGATGTTTTACGGCCACCTTTGTGCACAAGGTAGGCTAAATGGGGCTAAGTGTTTGAATGAAGAGAAATGTAGCTGTATTTCAGATATGATATCTTTCTCACAAAAAGGATTAATCAATAATTAATAATGAACCACATGCTTAGTAACAAAAATCAAAAGCCCCCCTCTCTCTCTTTCTCTCTCTCTCTCTCTCTCTCTCTGTGTGTGTGTGCGTGCGTGTATGTATATGAGTGTATGTGTGTGTGTGTGTGTGTGTGTGTGTGTACACTCTATGTGTGCTAGAGTTACTTTTAATACATCACTCTATATAGCTACGTTGGCTGTACACCTTACAAAGGGTGTCTAGAGTAGGCAACACTGACAATTTACGAACTGCATGACTAGAGCTCATGAACCAATGAACTGATGAATGAACAAATTAGTTAAGTAAATCAACAAACAAACAAAAAATAATTAATATTATAATAAGATATCCGTGAATGGAGTTGTGCAACAGAATATTGACGGTTCCCGTTTCGAATCCACTCTATTTCGGGTGGCATGTAAAAGTTGATTGAGACAAATATTTAGTATCTGGATTGGATGATGTAAGGTATTTGTTAATGTTATCTTTAAAGGCAACAATAGACAGGATTATATTCTTAAAGGAACCGATGAAAAGATTTGTTTGTATATGTCTAAATAACACCATTAAATCATAAGATGATAATAAGGGTGACAATATGATACGCGGCTTACCTGTACCTTTACAGTTTGACATTATAAGTGCAAACCCGTTCTAACCTTTTGTCACAATAGAGATAATGTGACTATTATATCAAAAACAGTGAGTGACAAAATTGTTGTTCAGTTGTGAATCAGTGTTCAGGGATTTTGTTTTAAAAATGGTTTACGCTTGTATTCGCTTCAAACATTCGCTAACCTTGATTCAACGGAAAACGTTATAGTCCATTTTCCGTTGCTATAGTTATAATGGTGAAACTATGACATTTCTATAGTATATGGTTTTTGGAGAATTTATATTCACCTGGAGTCACTGATGAAATCCTGTTGGGTTTTCATTCCGACAACATTGGAGACATTTTTATATGCAAATTAGTGCGGCTATTATCATTAGAAATATTTTATTCAATATTGTCGAAAGCATGCACGATGCTGTCACAAAAATGGTGTCCATACCTATGTTTTGAAGGTCAATGATTAGAATTAACACTATTAGAAACTATTAGGATGTATATTTATTCCAAATATGCAAATTAGCCACCGCTAATATATCTGACATTATGCATGATATTGAGATAAAGGTTATGTCTACATCCACATTTTCATCGTCAAGAATTATGATAAAGACGACTTAATAACTATAAAATAAATGTTTTATTTTACGTTCTTTTGATAAAGGTAAATTAACATCGGAAATATATTAATTGTTTGATTGAACAAGATTTATTTGACAATATATTAATCATAATGCACTTAGTGATATTTGTAATCTTTAGCCTTGATTGTGACTGTGTGTCTGTGCACGCCATTTCTGTGACATTATCATGCAAATCGGTAAATATTTTGAATCAAATACATTTTTCGATAACGATGCTATTTGATTAATTGGCATAAAATTATTAGCATATCTTCTAAAGGAAGAAATAAATTTAATAGTAAAAATAATCAAATGATTAACACTGAAGTATACGTTTTTTTTTGTTTATGATATAATTACATTAATCGAGGTTTATATTTCAGATACAAAATCATTAATGTTTAAATGTACTCGGTTTTCTTCTATTTTCTTCTATTCATCTATTAATCTTCTGTCATATCATCTAAACCAGGTATGTCATCATTTGTAAATGACATTAGCAGCTCATGTGGAAATAATATATGACACAACATTATACGTATCCAACTCTGACTTAGGCGCTTTTTATGATATTGTTAATTCAGCGATCAACAAACTTATTTATTAACGCAAAGAAAACTAAATATACAGTCATCAGACCTAAACATAAATCTAGTACTTTTGCAAATAAGTGTATACTAATAAATAGAATTTCACTGAATAAGATTGGTAATGCTTGTGTTAAATTATCTATTAAGTTTCTTGGCATCTCAAGAGATGAATATCTCTCATGACAGAAATATTTATTTCAAATAAATAGTAAAATAGCTCGAGCTATGTTTGCTGTCAAACCAGTTAAACACACATTATCTCGAACCATACTAAGGAATCTTTACTTCGTCCTAATTCACCCTCATCTTTCTTATGGGATATCGGTATGGGGAAATGTCAAACAAATTATACTCAAGAAAACACAAATACTCCAGAAACGAGCAATTCGCATGATAAATAAAGCTGCTTTTAACAGTCATACTGACTCATTATGTCGTTCTTCTCAAATATTGAAACTAGACGATTTATATCAGTATTTATCCTCTCTGTTCACGTTTGATTATGTTAACAACAGTTAACTTATTTCATTATGTTAACAACAGTTAACTTATTTCATTATGTTAACAACAGTTAACTTATTTCATTATGTTAACAACATTAAAGATTAGAACAATTTAAATTTTTTCATTATGTTAACAACAGTTAACTTATTTCATTATGTTAACAACAGTTAACTTATTTCATTATGTTAACAACAGTTAACTTATTTCATTATGTTAACAACAGTTAACTTATTTCATTATGTTAACAACAGTTAACTTATTTCATTATGTTAACAACAGTTAACTTATTTCATTATGTTAACAACAGTTAACTTATTTTTTAAAAATTATTTCATTATGTTAACAACAGTTAACTTATTTGATTATGTTAACAACAGTTAACTTATTTCATTATGTTAACAACAGTTAACTTATTTCATTATGTTAACAACATTAACTTATTTGATTATGTTAACAACAGTTAACTTATTTCATTATGTTAACAACAGTTAACTTATTTCATTATGTTAACAACAGTTAACTTATTTCATTATGTTAACAACAGTTAACTTATTTCATTATGTTAACAACAGTTAACTTATTTGATTATGTTAACAACAGTTAACTTATTTCATTATGTTAACAACAGTTAACTTATTTCATTATGTTAACAACAGTTAACTTATTTGATTATGTTAACAACAGTTAACTTATTTCATTATGTTAACAACAGTTAACTTATTTCATTATGTTAACAACAGTTAACTATTTCTTTAAATACTATTTTCCCATTAAATAAAGATGGTCAAATTAACTATGAAACGCCTCAACCCGAACCAATACAAAAGAACTGAAGTTAAACAATATCTAAATTAATGTGATGTCACGGTGAATATTTGCTTACGGCTGAATCTAATATGTCGTTGTGTTGCTCTGTACCTTGATCAATCCACTTATTATCGTTTAAAACCTATGTAGTAGAGATAAATCTTTGGGTACGTACGTCTTTACTGGCGAGAACACAAACAGAGAAATTGTATTTTCTGATAAATTGTTACCTTTAAGAAATTTTATATCGTCTATGAGAAAATTGTTTGTAAATGGAAATTGTGAAATAATCTATCTATCTATCTATCTATTTATTTATCTATATCTATCTATCTATCTATCTATCTATCTATCTATCTATCTATCTATCTGTCTGTCTGTCTGTCTGTCTGTCTGACTGTCTGTCTGTATGTCTGTCTGTCTGTCTGTCAAAAAACTCTCAGTCTCTCCCAGTCTGTCTCTCTCCCTCTTAATCTATCTATCATCTATCTATCTATCTATCTATCTATCTATATATCTATCTATCTATCTATCTATCTATCTATCTATCTATCTATCTATCTATCTATCTATCTATCTATCTATCTATCTATCTATCTATCTATGTAACTATCTAACTATCTATCTATATGATAACAAATACATGAAGCCAGAGAAATATAATAGAAGTTTAAATTGACGTTGATAGTGTTGCTACTTGTTTACTCTTTCACGTTATGACGTGTATTATGAATATTTGGCACTAATATGATTTATATCACATCAGTTATATTACAGACCTGAAATAAACTCGGATTATAGACTAGATGATGGTTTAGCTCTATCATTTCTGAGATGTATTCAGAGACGAATGTACTACTAATGAAAGAGGCTACTGTAAGATATGCTAAATATAATAATAAAGTGGAAGAATGTTGTTACTTCATGACCAGGTGAGATAAAAACACAGGTAAGACAGGTATAATATCTATATAATATGATACAGTATATGATCTGTGTATCAGGTGAGGTATCAATATGAGATACATTTCATCTTTGTATAAACTAAGACGGTATAATATGTATATAGAATGATACATGTATCTATTATATTTAATAGGAGACAAGTATGATATCTTAATGAGGTAAGACAATTATGGACCCTACAAAAGGTGAGACAAATATTGCCTCATTAGAAGATAAGCTATATATCATCCTTAAGTTGGAATATGCTCTCCAACCCAAGATGGCGACTTCTTCATGAAGGTGGGAACCAAACAGGGATATGATCCCCGGGATCATGAAGAGTAAAGTTTCAGTGGCTTCTGGTATGGAAATTTAAGTATTTTAATCTTGGTTGAGCTCAGGATGTCCTGTAAGCCGCCAAGTCATCGATCCGGAACAGTTCAGTCTTCAGCCAATCCAGATCCAGCTGGGTTTAGTAAGACACCAGCGTTTATATATCTAACATACTGATCCTAGTATATTTCCTAGTTATAGAGCTTAAGATATTGTGTGTTTCGTTGATCTATACACCGGGAGAGTGGTTATGACCAAAAAGGTACATTAAAGTTGAAACAAAGGAAGGTTATGAAATCTATATTGTTAGAATATAAACAGTGAAGGAGCCACCAATATATATTGATACAACACAATATAACACAATATATATCACGATATCACCCTATATCACCCGGTAAACACCATATCACACAGCACAGTATAGCTTCGTGTAACACAGAAAAATAAAACTAACAGGGAGAAGTTATAGAAATTGATTACTAACATCACAATCGATCTAATGTTTATATTATATTTATCTCAATCAACTCACGGCTATATAATCAGACACTAGTCTCGCTCTATAAAACACTGTATATCACACACACACACACACACACACACACACACACACGAACATCTCGCTGATAGTTGACTGACTGATATATCATCGAGTGATATACAACCATCTGACATTCCATCGTGGGGAGCATCATACAACAATCTGAGGTTAGAATGGATACATTAAAAAACCTTCATCCTCCACGTAAACAAAGTGTTCCTCAACTACCATCTCTCGTTATTTGATAATTACTTACTTCGATTTTGTACTAACTGACACCAAGAACGTCGGACACTAAGCTCGCTCTTCTTGATGTATACACTGTTATCAATTTATATCCATAAACGGTCAAAATTAATGAAGCATCCCTCTCTAGGTATAGAGTCAGCTATACATAAATATGTGCGTCGCTTAGCATCTAATTAACCTGGCCTGATTAACAACATGTCAGGTATAATTATATTAACACAGTCTCCTATATGATGACAGATGATCAGTCAGCAATAGATAGCTAACAGTATCATCTCCTCTCTCTCTCTCTCTCTCTCTCTCTATATATATATATATATATATATATATATATATATATATAATCTGTCTATATACCTTTATCTGTTAATCTGATGGACTTTAGCGTTATCAATCAGAGATAATTCATTTATTATTATCATATATACTGATCGAAGTCCACTTCTTTCAGTGATCGGATATAAATAATGTGATCGGTTATTTACTTGCGATAAGGTTTGTTTTATATTCAGGATGTTAGAGTGGATTTATTTTTTCTAAGACTCTGGAAAGGGGGTTGTTTTACCACATTGCTTATATTGTCCGAGGGGGGGGGATTTAGCAATGTATTAACTAAAACACACGCACACAGAAGGAGAGAGAGAGAGAGATCGCCCAATATATACGAACATAATTTTATTTTATTTTTAAATATAAATATTAATGAGCAAAAGGTTTTCTTTTACCGTATCAATTTTATTAATTTTTCGAGCAAAGCACGTGTTTATTGTTTCATAATCAGATATTTTCAGCTAAAGAAATTAAATATTTTTATTACAAAATGAAGTATTAATGAAGAATGTTAAAATAGATCAACTCATAATACAACAAAATTGAGTCTGAAAGCCGCTGATTATATTCACTTTATTTGTGCAGGATATACTGTTAATGACACCGTTCACTCAATTTATAGATATGTAAACAAACAGGAGAAAAATCAATAATAGACCATCATCGATAGTCAATGATGGGGTTCAATCGATAACTGATCACAATAATCATTAATAAAGTATTGATGACTTCGCACCGAGAAGCTCACGACTTGAGATTATCCCTCTAGTACTGAACTGTTATGAATTATCATAACTCTATTTTATATTAAAAGGTCGTTGTGATCATTCACAATTATAAATAGCACACACTCACGTGGTCACACACTAGACGTTGTCATAACGAGAAATACTAGTACAATCGTGTCAGATGTTGAAGTCACAGACCATGAATTAATTGACCATCTGGGTAAAATGTCACGTGATCACTTTGCTATGAAATTCACGGCAGGGATCATTAGACCTATCCACAAGACAGTGTCTTTCAGGAAACTACACGCCATTGACATGGACACCTTCAATCGAGCTATAATAGACTCCATTATATTGCATCCGTTCATTGGTTCTGTGGATGAACTAGCAAATGCCTACAACAATGGACTCCATTCACTCGTAAATAAACATGCTCCACTTTGCACAAAGATAATAGTATTAAGGCCCTCATTTCCATGGTATTCTAATTAACTGCACGAGGCAAAGCATCTACGACGGAAACTGGAATATAAGTGGCGTGGCTCCAAGTTAGCCATCGACCACCAAATGTATAGGGAGCAGTGTGCAATTATAAACAAGCTTCTACAACAAACGCGTATTTCTTAATACTCAGAGAAGATTAAATCTTGTGGACATGATCAGAAAGGCATTTATAGAATATCAAAGAATTTGATGGGTAATGGTGTGGGGCGTACCCCGCCAAGTGGTGTACCTGCTAAAGAACTAGCACAGTGTTTTAGTGATTTTTTCATCAAGAAGGTCGATAACACCAGAAGTGACCTTCAAACAAGGCAAATACAAATGTATGATAATGTGCCTGAATTACTCACTGCCATGTCCGTGGTACTAGCCAATTTTTAACCCGCCACACCAGAGGAAGTGCGAAGTGTCATACGCAAAGCTCCGGATAAGTCACGTGAACTTGATCCGATTCCAACATGGCTCTCCAAGCAGTACCTGGATGAGTTGGTCGCCCTAGTCAAATTGTCTCCACGAACCACTTCAGTCTGTCTACCGTACGTTCCACTCAACAGAGACGGCATTACTCAAGGCGAATGACGATATTTTGGAGTCTCTGGATAAGGGTTCTGTGTCTGTGCTTATCATGCTCGAACTGTCCGCAGCATTTGACACCATTGATCACCAAACACTGCTGGAACGATTGGAGCAACACTTTGGTATCACAGGTATACCGCGAGCGCGGATGACATCATATCTTAGCGAACGTTTCCAAACTGTTTCTGTTGAAGGTTAATTGTCATTGCCAGTATTGATGGAGTACAGTGTTCCTCAGGGCTCTGTTCTGGGTCCGGAAAATTATGAACATTGAGAACTGCCTAATCGAAATCGAGGCGTGGATGCACCAGAGCATGCTGAAACTAAAAAATGAAGAAGAAAAAAAACAGATGTCATGCTTTTTAGATAAAAACATAATTCACAGTTCATGGACAAAGTGTCTGTACAAGTAGGAAATGCTCGAATAACATAATTTAGGTGTCATGTTTGATTCCAACATGACAATGAAACATGTCGCTTCCATATGCAGATCTTGATATGCACAACTGCGCAGCATTGGGCGTATCAGGCGTTACCTATCTAACGATGCTACTAAGTCATTGGTGTATGGGCTTGTAATGTTGAGACTGGGCTATTGTAATGCGCTCATCCATGGACTACCAGATACCACGATCAGTAAGCTGCAACGTGTACAGAACACTGCAGCTCGCATTGTGAATAGAACAGCTAGACATAATCATATCACACCTGTGTTAAAGAAACTCCATTGGCTGCCAGTAAAATACCGTGCTCAGTTTAAACTTCTGGCCCACACGCATAAGGCCTTGCACGATCTCACCTGCGTATTCGAGAGACATATTACATATGTAAACACCAGGCAGGACTCTAAGATCCCAGAATACACAACTATTGGTAGTTCCTCAGATGCTGACCACAGCATATGGCAACAGGTGTTTTAGTTATGCAGCAACCAGTCTCTTTTACTGCCTGCAGATATCAGAGAATATAAGACAACAGAGACTTCCAAAATACTTTTAAAACACTTTATTTTCTAGTTCACTATAGCCATTGAACAAATCTAGTCATTTTTAATAATGTGTATATATAACATATTTATATTCTATTTTTATCTTCTAGTTAATAGCAGTCTGATATATTGTTATATCAGTATATTATAACAATTTAATTTAGTTGATTAAGTTTAGTTTATTGTAATTGTCTTTTTTATCATACTACTACATAAAAAAGAATTAATCACCACTATATTGTAATATTTTATTTTACATTTAATATATATTATTCCATGTCATTTTAAAATTTTACGTTTATATGTCTTGTATTGTAAAGCACTTTTGAACATGATATAGTTTATGAAAAGAGTGTTATATAAATATGGTATATAATAATAATAATAATAAGAAGAAACTGATCACTAAGGGATAACAAACTGATCACAAATAGATGATAATATGATCACAAAGAGATTACAAACTGATCCAGTCGAAATCACCAACTAGTCAGTTCGAGCTAATAAATTTGCTAAATCTAGATAACCAACCAGTTACATCTACACGACAAATATTAAAAAAATATTCTTATTTCATAACTGAAATCGATCACCATTTCTTTATGGACGTTTGATTATTATCTGTTTCAATGTTATACCATCGTATACATGTTTATACTGTTTAGCGATAAAAATCAACTCTTTTCCACTTTCATAAATTTCCATTTCTATAAATTCGTCGAGAAATAAAGTAATTCGTTCTATGAAACTGTAAAATATTGTACTGCAAAAATAGACCCAAGCTTAAAGAAAATAGTAGAGTATAGGTCGTACCACAGTCTAAATAAACATTAAATATATACACGATTATTATACAGTCGAATGTATTGTTGTGGTGATGGGATTAAGATGAAAGATGGCTAATTCAGAAGTGGTTCATTCTGGTTCATTGTATTTAAAAACAATTGTGGATAGCTTTGGCAGAAGCTTCACATATAATAGATAATGATGAATCTTTTATAATTATTTAAAGAACAAAAGAATCTAAAACATGATCTAAAATGGCTCACATTGCTGTTAGGATATAGCTGTTAAACTATTTCTTTTATTTTCACTTCCAAAAACTTTGAAATATATATATAATATATATATATATATATTGTGTGTGTGTATGTGTGTAGGCTCACAAACATGTTGTTGTAAGCCATACAGATCCATGATACCAATAAAACGCTGTGTATCACGGTCATCTACAATATCCAAATGGAAATTCATGTCTCCTACAATGACAATGTCATTTGGAATGCTAGTATAATTTATTAGAAATGTTGGCCATTCGTTTTCCAGAAATATAGTGCTCTTCAACCCATTAACCCATTACTCTTAGTGGGTGGGGGTCGATATATTACAGCGAGCCGAACGGATAGACCACCGACTTCCAGATCCCAGTCTATTTGTTCAAAGTGTGTGAAGTTTCCATCATTACTAGATGTGATTCTTCCCTCGTCGGGGAATCTGTTTCATCACATAATCAGTGGGAACAAGTTCACCAATACAAGTTTTATCAATCGTACTCCCCAACCATGTTTCGGTGAGGGCCACTATGTCAAAGTGATTGGTGAATATATAATCACAAAGAGGGTTTTATTTTTGACTGACCTTGGATTGAAACAGCAGATCCGGAGATGCTTTTTCACGGCTGGTTTACAATTAGATACTCTCTTTATCTTCAAAAGATTATCTCTGGATTTATTAGATAATGTTCGAATTGGATGTAGTATATTCCGCAGATGCACAATAGATGGAATACTTCTTGAATAACCAGCATTATCCGGTGCAGCTTTTTTTCTCTGGCACAAAGAGATCTTATCTCTCTGTGATTAGTTTCTTATCTCTTTATGATCAGTTTCTTATCTCATTGTGATCAGTTTGTTATCTCTTTGTGATCAGTTTCTGATCTCTATCTCACTACCTGATTTTATCGATCTGACCAATTTGTCATCTTTTTATGACTCGTTATGACTAAAATTTCTTGTTTTGTCATCTTTAACTGAATGTTTACGACTAACAGTCACTAACTTAGGTCTCGAGACAAAACGTTTGGCTCGTGACAGCCAATCAGATTAGAGTTTTTGTCGGTGTGTGTGTGTGTGCGTGTGTGTGTGCGTGTGTGTGCGTGTGCGTGTGGGCGTGTTAAGATGTTCCAAATTACTGCTGCCATTTAATGTAACGAGATGACAACAAACTATAATCGCCAGTTAGCAGACTTTTATTGTTTTAATGACTCAAATAGATACAACATCAACACATGAAGTAGATGTTAGGTAAATATGTTATATTTGATCGAGATCAAGCGTCTAACATGTTCTTTCTTACTTCAACATATATCGTTAATATTTACTTGATGATATAGAAATAGCAAACATCCGTAAAAGTAAACATCGATTAATACAAACATTATTATTAAAGTAAATTGCATTTCAAATACAACTCTGTGTACTAAATATTTTACACCAAAAGCATTAAGCTCTGTTAAAGTAAATGTGGTGACCTTCTGATAGCTCGCTACAATGTCAACTAAAACAAGAACAGAAAACGCTCCAGAGTCTAGAATAAATTGATAAATATGGAACACTTATCGCATAATTTATGTTAAAAATATGTATTAAAACGAATAGACAGACGGACTGACGAACCATAGACAGAGCTAAAATACACATACACACGGACAGGGCTAAACACACACACACGAATATATATATATATATATATATATATAAAAACTACCAGTTATCCGGAAATGTCCGGTTGTCTTTGTATAGTTTAAGTAGGATTCACGGATAAGAAACGCATTAATAAAAATACAAAATCAACAAATAAACATCATTATATATTCTATTATGTTATTATTATTATTATTATTATTATTATTATTATTATTATTATATTATTATTATTATTATTATTATTATTATTATCATCATATAGATATTGATCTTTTATCATCCAGTACGAACTAAGCTGTTTCTGGATCACTAGACTTCGGGATTTGATGTTGTAACAATTTCTGTTGGAGGTTCTTCAAAAAGGTAATCTGCTGCATCTATATAAACAATACATTAGAAAATGATAACAATATACCTCGTAGATTAAGATTACTCATCGTCATTTAGGTCACCATTAGGAATAGTCAATTAATAGTCGAGACAAATAAAGTATATTTTAAATCGTTGTTTGATGACTTCTCTTAGAACAAGATGACTATTACATGCCGGATGTAGTTATTGATGGGGATTAGGAAGTGTGAGATGTATTTACACATTAATTATAGTAAATGTTGAAGTCATAATACCATAAATAGGTGTATAACAAAACAATTGCTATTTGACTTTAGATACCGCAATAGGTAAGAGAGTCTGATTTGTATGTCGCAATTACTTTTAAACCTGATACAAAGATTCCTGAACTTTTATATAAATGTCTCACAATGATTGGCAAATTATTCTAAATGCGGCATAGGTGGCCCAACTGTTAGGGCGCTTAGCCACAAACTTCTAGTACATCGGTTCACACCTGGACCGACCTATATCTAAAGGATTTTCATCTTTCAATTCGCATCGTTATTTCTTTGGTGGTTGTTCGGCTCATTTAACAAATTTTGTGCCCAAATTTGAGTTCAGTTAAGTTGCTTAGCCTCGATATTGGTCACATCTGGAACATGTTACCCGAGTGAAGACTGCCGAAGGAATCATCCCACCAACACAAGCATGATCCGGATTCGGTGTTCTAGGTACAGTTCTACGTGCGTAAAACTAGAACATTTCAAATCTTTAAATGCTTCACGATGATTGATAAAATTCCGATATTTACCTTGTTCTTGCTGTCTTCTATTTTATCATCTTTATTTGATCCGGACCGAGTGATCATATCTTGGCTTTCTAGTCTAAGGATTTCTCGACAGTCGTCTGTAATTAGCTTATCCAGACTATCCAGGTGTACGTTTAGTGTCTCAAAGGTGTTCATATATTTCTCTTCTGTAACTTTAAAGTGAAAGAAAATATGACATCAATTATTATTGCATATACTTGACTATAATCGGCAACTTAAATATAAGGGATAACACAAGCCGAAAGTCCTTAGATTAAACCAATACAAGATAATAAACAAAGCAAAAACCTACCTTGGTGGTGTTCCTTCTTTATGCCCAGGTAGTTAATGATTTTCTGGATGATAAAATCCATCACCTTATATTCATCACCCAGATAACTCGAATTCTTGACCACCTGATGATTAAAATATTAAGAAATTATTATATTAATGTCTGGCAATCTAGATCATAGAAGAATACAGAATGGCAATTAAATTAAAACTGGTATTAATATGATATATATTGGGCACGATAAATAATGTCAAGGCTAGACCCTGACAGTGTGTGACGTCATTGTTACAGGTAATATTGTTTACAAAACATGGTAACAGAAGAATAGAAGAAAACATCATAATAACAGAGGATTTTGTTTCAAATATTCTATGGTATCTGTTTAGGCGATAAATAAATCTCATTTTTTACTTTACAACAACAACAACAACAACACTAAATACCTTTGCATAAGCATCTCCAATAATTGCCAGAAACATATTCATGGTAATGAAGTACATGAGAACAGCATATAAAGTAAAAATAATAGGGCCAAGTATCCTGAAATAGGAGAAGAGATTATTAGTATTATTATTATTAATCGATGTATTATATATATATATATATATATATATATATATATATATATATATATATAGATAGATAGATAGATAGAGCTAACAGGTTGTCGTCTATTTCGTGTTTCATACCCAGTTAAGATCAACATGTTTTAGTGTTTAAACAAAACACGATGTTTTTCCCGTTTAATACGAAAGTGTTCTAACATAATCGTGTTTTAATCGTTTCATCTCAACGCGTTTTAACAAGTTCGGCATCACCGTTTTCCTTTTAAATTGTTAACATGTTTTACTTGTCTAACATGAACACTGCACAATATCTAACATTAACAAGTTTTACCCGTTTGACACCAGTACGACATACATTTACAGCCAACGCGTTATACACATTTGACACTATCTTGTTATACCTGTATAACGCCACTGTGTCGCCGATGTCGAATTTGCCAATCAGCATCGCAAACAGTGACTCCATGACGCCCGTCAATGTACTGAACCTTTCCTGTTGTTCGGAGAAGAGCAGGAACACTAAACAGGTGAAGGCCAGGAAGATCAAAGAGAACGACATCGAAAATGAGGTCAGGTCATTACTGGACTGGGCCAGTGTAGCCGAGAAGTGGGCGATATGCTTGTTGTAGCGTAGTAACCGGAGAAACTTGATGTTACACATGAAGACAATGGTGCCAACAGTGTACGTTTGGATGGTGTCATAGTAGGCGAACAGAGCAAAGTTCATGTAATGTTCTGTAATTGAAAGATAAAACATTCTCTGGGGCTTTCTTCATCGGAGTCGTATTATATGTTGGAACTAATTCGTCGAATATTAATTCATTTCTAAAATAATCTACATTTCCTGTCATCGATTATGCATATTTCATTGATTGTGATTTAATGACAATTACTTCAATCACTATGAGTAAAATAAACTTGAGGAATGGAAGAAGGGTAACTTATGTATTCCCATAAATATCAGATGATATATTGTTTTTCCAAAGAAAATAAACCCATCACCTCAACATCAAATTATTATGAAATATCTCGGTGTAATATTCTTTTAGGTTATATACGGTACTAGACAAATATTGGTATATGAATCATCATCATCATCATCATCATCATCATCATCATCATCACCTTTATTTTCTATCAGTGAGCCTAAGATAAGTCTGCCCACGATCTCTCGCATCAGGTACACAGCCAGTGTTGTCCACGATAATGATATAATCAGGATCTCGACATAGTTCCAAGTATCAGTCCAGTAAAGCTTCCCCAGTCGACGGAACTTGAGAGCTTCACGGATCATAAAATATGTTATCAACATCATATAGATAACCTGACAGACGACGACTAGGAGCATCATACCAGAAAGATCTGTGAACAGCTGAAATGTGGACGCTCTAGCTGAAGAAATCATAGCTCCGGTAGCTGGCGATTCGAACAGATAGCTAACGGAGGCGAATACATTAATATTCGGATTATAGATAGTAAATTCGACGAAGACGGCTCGGGTATAATAATCGAGCCAATCGTTCTCCAACAGATCGTCGAGTAATGAGGAAGCTTGACCTTTCGTTATACCCAAGTTAGCTACATAACCCCCGCCCCCGTATGTCGCTAACAATCCCCAATGAGGTATCGTCCTTAGCTCAACGAAACTTCGGTACTTGAAGGCTTTTTCGGCTCGCGTCAGTTCGTCTTCGAAGTAGTTGTCACTTGGGTCGAGTTTCCATTGCAAGGAGAAGTTCCTGTTCTCTTCGTTAATTAAGTTATACAGGTTGGAACACTGTCTTACGGCTTTCTGTACTATTGGAATAACGCCGCAGAAACCTGGAAAATACCA